>CM031241.1:82958625-83039266 GCA_018340775.1 Taxus wallichiana var. yunnanensis | reverse complement strand
AATATTTAGCTAAACGCAAAAAATCATAAGTAAAATGTCTCATTTCTCATCCTATACACTTCTCATTGCATTTCTCTTTTCCCCAAGGATATTTTGAAATATTTGAATATTTTGAGCATCCCGTGCCATTTTGCTTGTTTGGTAGATTCTTGAGTATCCCATGGATTTTGAATTCCACGAATACTAACATCACAAATAACCATGGAACATTGAATCAATGTACCACAACGTTGTTACATATCCACATTCTTCAATCCTTCGTAAAAGGTCACCCCGTGGTATCAAATCCTCAACTAGTCGACCAACTTTACTTAAATCACTACCCACTTACTTCCTTTTCTTTGAGGATTGTCTTGATGTTGTGATGGCCAACCGTGCTAGAATCCTACCTAGACTTATTCTTGTTGTTTTGTGGATTGGGAAAAAACCATGGAACACTAAGTTATGCACAGGGAAAATTTTAGTGGTGAATTTTCGTAAACTCACAAAAATCAAGGATTATGGAAATTTGAAATGGTGAATATTATGTTGTTCAGAGCTGACTTATTCGCCAAAAAATTTGGCCGACATGTCCCTTATACTATTCCTTTCACCTAGATTTTACACATATATAAGAGGTTATGAATGTAATTTGCCACCATTTCAATCATATCATGCACATATTCACCGAAGTAAACATAAGAAAATCCTCACCGCCAACACTGAAGTCTAAAATCTGAGCCATCCAACCGTAAGGCGTCCAACTCTAAGTCATCTAGCCTTGACCCGACAAACTCTACAATCTGAAACGTCTAACTCTATTCTGTCCAACCCCTAGCCATCCAACCCCTAGCCATCCAACCCCTAGCCATCCAACCCCTAGCCGTCCAACCTATAGTCGTCCAACCCTTAACCATCCAACCCTTAGTTGTCCAACCATTTACCATCCATTCTTAGAGCCTTGGAACATAAGATCCACCCCTAAGGCCCTAAGCAGTAAGCAGTCATGGATACTAGAAATTAGGGCAAGAAGATTACAAATTCAACAAGTTCAAAAAAGGGTGCCAATACTTTGCTTGGCTATTTTGGAAAATCACAAAAAATCGAAGTCGGTTTCTGCTTCGGTTGAAAATATCGGTATGTGGAAAGTGTTATTTATGGTTATTTTATCTTATAGAATTTAATAATATGTTTATGATATTGTTCTTAGAAATCTTTGACATTTGTAATCAGAAAAATTTAAATACGATAAGATTAATACTATATAAGTTACAATGTTTATAAAATTATTTGCAAACATTTCATAAATTCCTTCACAGTAATAATCAATTTATAGATATTGATGATCTAATATATGTTGAGGAAAACATTCCGTCCCTTGATGAAATAGAAGTACAAGAAAATTCATCGAACTCTCAGGATACACCAACAGAGGAAGATTCTACTCCAAGGTTTATTTCTAGAAAGAGGAGACATGAGATTCAAAATATTTCTGATTGATAGCCTAGATGCAGAAGTTGAATCCCAAGGAAAAAAAAGAAAATATGTTAGAAGAAAGATGGCAAATTGGACAATTGGAAGGAAATTCCAGTTCGAATGGGCTACAAAATATCCTTTTATTGAACCTATTTACACTGAAAATTGTAATGATGTTCCAACACAATTTCAATGCAAAATATGTGGTTGGAAATAGGGAAGGATCACATGATGCAGCTCAAACTAGACACAATTGAAAAACACTATGGGAAAATATACATTTCCCAAAAGCTCAAGGATGGCAGCATAGTCAGAACACATAAATGGAAAGATGCAAAAGATTGTCTACATGTCAAATACATAGAAGAGTATGAAAAGGAACAAAAACATATCAAATATGTAAATGAAAAAGGTGGGACCATAGTAGCAAAATTGAGCAAAGCTATGGAGGTAGAAATGCAAGCAAAGGGTATTCAATTTGCAACTGTATTTCATATAATGAAAAGGGGAAGACCGATGTCAGATTTTGGAGAAAATAGAATGTTGTATCAAGTTATTGGTTTAAAGAATGTTCCTCAATCTCATTGGTCAGATACTAGCGGCTGGGAGATTGCAAAATGTCTATCTTTGGTAGAGAAGGAGGATCTGAAACTGTGTGTTCAAAAGGCAAAGTATATTTCCCTTTCTTTAGATGAGGTTACTGCAGTCGATAATACTTCATGGATATGTATTCATGTTTACACATTTACTAATGAAATGAGGACTCCACACCTCTTGGAAATTCATAAAATGACAGAGAATTGCAATTCTGAGAATATTTATAAATTGGTGGTATCAAATTTGAAGGATATCGCCAGAATGGATGACTTTTCCATTGCAACAAAATTATTTTGTGTCGAACCGATGGTGCAGCTATAATGCAAGGAGCCATAAATGGTCTATGTGTTAGACTTCAGACAACTATTGCTCCGTATATGGTTGTTGTCCACTGCATGGCTCACAGAATGAATCTCGCCTACAAAATTGTGAGCACATTTGAAAATGTAGCTAAAGTGGAGGAATTGATACGTGATCTCCATGCCTATTATTCTTGTAGTCCTAAGAGATTTTTAGAATTTCAAAATTTTCTATTGGACTAACAAAGGAAAAAAAATTCTCAAAGATGTAGATACCAGATGGATATCTATGTAGAACCTCACTGTAGAATATATGATAAATATCCTTCACTGACATGATTTATGTTTAAATACCGCAGGATGTAGATAAAGCTAAAGATCTATTGTGCCATCTAACTGATATAGAAAATTTACTCACACTTTGCAATATTTTTCCCATGTTGAGGGAGCTTAATATTTTAACGAAGCATGCACAAGATTGGTCTTTCTACATTACAAACTTTATAAGACTCAGAAGACGTGTTTGTTGGAGTTTAGAAAGTTTATATATTTCTGATGGGAGTTTTCAGGTGCTTGCTTTTGAAAATTGGAATGCATTGACAAATTTGAAAAATTCCATGTGCTTCTTAAAGTACAATATAAATGATCATTTGTGTATAACAGCACATGGAAAAGAGATTCCACTTCATACGTACCAAAAAAGAATTGATATGGCTAACTCAGAAATAGAAGAAGTAAAAGTGACACGAAATTTATATGATGCAGTATTAATCAAAACTAGGAATAAGTTGAGAAATATATCTGAATCGTTAGCTAAAGAGATCCAGGAAAGATTCAAAAATGATAAAATACTTGACGTAATGGGAGTTGTAAATCCATAGTTCTGGAATTTGTCTCGAAGAAAACCTTATACATCTATTAGTCCTTTATTTTTCAAAAACATGGGTGATCTTACTGATCATTTCTGTAAGACTAAAGAGATAAATGGAGTTTCTGTAGAAGGAATTTTGGAAAGAAAACTACTTAGTTCACAGTCAATGGATTTTTCTAATATAATGATATGACAAGTTCAACTTCTACAAAACCCACAAGATTACAGTGCCATGAAAAGGATTTGGAAGGATATCTATTCTAGTAGTATTCTAAGTGAAGATTTGAGCAAGTATATTAAGTCAGATGAGATCATCAAAATAATGATTCTGGGTTCTGTGGAAGATGAGAGGGTTTTCAATGCACTATCCTTTTTAAAGTCAAAAGTTTGAAACAAATTGGATAGGAATCTAGAAATTTTTCTCAGATTGTATGTATCGAGTTACTCAATGGAGTCTTTTCCTTATGATAGAGCACTTTGGCATCAGGAATTCACTAGTAGATAGAAGAGGAGTAAGTAATATTTTTCCTAACCTAGGGGATCAAGACACATCCAAAATCATGCTACAGTTGATTTCCAAGACACAAATGAAAGTGTTGCTCTAGGACTGTTCAAATTCACATAGATTTCATTTCTTCTATACATTATTGAGACTACTTATGTACTTCATTCAGTGATTACAACTTTCAATAAATGCAATATTATATTTGTCATTATTTGATCCTTCATCATTGTAACAATGTCATTATCTATTTCAATTATGCCATTTTTTTTTTATGTTTGGTTTTCAAATTCAAAATGAAATAAGGACACATTCATCTTTTATATCTATTAATTTATTTATTTTACATCTGTAACAATTTAGAAACATAAAGAAACAAAATAGTGTAAATTTAAGCAACATTTACGTAAACAATAGAAAAGAAACATAGTTTGTATTAATATATAGTAACATTATACAATTCTAACTTCCAAAGTTCTTTTGAAATTGATTTCTCATGTGGCGGATTACTTTATGAAAAAGTACAAATTCATAAAGCATTGTCGGCCAATACAATTCAAAAAAGGGGTTGTTATAACATCTCAAAGCTTCCTGGAAAAGTTCTGTCATATAAGGACACATTACAAGGTCATCCTCTTTTCTACCTATGATTCAAAATCATAGTTGTCCTTATGTCTACCACATGGAATAAAAACTAAAAAAGGGTTGGCCACTATCTTTTAATTCCTACACCAATGGTCGTAATTGTGATAACACACCATCACATGGTGAAATTTACTAACTTATCAAATTTTATGATGCAGGTGAAGGTTTTTCTTTTTCCTGTATAAGAGATGTAGTAATAACTCTTGATGCCTAAAGATCTCTACTACAAAGTGTTGTTGATATTTTCTAGTATATTGAGCTCCTCCTCGCTACATCTCCTCGCAGAGACAAAAGTGTTACATCTACATCTGTCTTTTCCTTCAGTAAGACTTTTGGATCCATCTTATGATCCTTTATTATCCTTCTCAATGTATTATTTTGTTTATTAATAACAATGAGTTTTTACTTCAACCGTATAAAAGAATTCGATTTTGCGGGTATTCTTCAAATGTGCTTCAAAACAATGCTTCTTTCTTTAAATTTTCATATTTTTCCGCAAAAGAGAAATATTAAATTTTTAGTCTATCGATAATATGAAAAATATATTGAAGTGGTTATAGTATCAAATAATTTTTAGTTTTTCATGTAAAATTAAATGCCCACTCACAACTCGCTTCTCTTTTTCGCATTTTCTATTAAAACATTAGTCTTGTCTTTAGACCATTTGTTGTAAGTAAGCACATGCTTCAAAGCATTGAGATTCTCCAACCTATTTAGCATCATGTCTATAATTTCATCATTGTAATAATTACTATATGAAATTGTCCATGATTGAGCTTTGTTTAGCAAAACATCCTGCCATGCTAGTTGGCTCTCTATGGCAGTGAACAATGAATGCCTTTGAGCATGATTATGGTATCTAGTATTTATTTCTTTTATCAATTTTTTTCTCTCCTCTCCCAAGACTGCACCAAATCCACATCAGACATTACAACCTCTTGAATTGTTTCCCCCATGCTATCTGATATCATATTTTCTAATATAAAATGTGTTTTTTCATCATCTATTTGTGGAGTAGCCCTTGGGGAGGAGGAGAGTCACTACCCTGTATTCCATGCACATTTTGTTGTTGAGGCAGAGTAGATTGAATCATGTCGTGGGTGTCAAAATAGTTAATCTTGTTTACATCCCCACTATCGAAGCCTAAATACTCCTCATCAAGGGTGATGTTGTTGAAAAGTTGTGTGGCTGTTACACTTAAAACACCACCTAGTGACAACCCAGGAAATTATATTATAAGCAGGGATGAATTGTTCTGCCGACTCTACAGAATCCTAATATTCTTTCCTGAAGTCATCCTTTGTGTTTGTACTTGACGTGTTGGAGGAATTGGTGGCCTCATTACAAGTGGAAAATTACCTGAAGCCATATTACCTGCATGAAGCAAACAACAAATTGTTAGAATATAATGGTTGGGCTTTGTAAATGCTAAAAAATTGTAAGGAAACAAAACATGCAAATCAAACTACCATACAATATACCTTGCATAGACAGACACAATCGTGACATTTTGATCTCCACACCCGAATGAGTTTGATCTTCATCATCCATCTCAGTAGTTTTTGAATATAATACATGTAGAAAAGATCAATAGAAATATTAGAATACATAATCTATAGTAATTGTTTGAATTTGTAATTTATATAAAAATATAACTTCATTATTCATACTTGTAGTTAAATGTGATGGTAAACGTGTTGTGCATATCGACCCCCTAGGTCACTTTTGATGAGGTCTTACTGGTGTTGATTCTACTAAATCCATGTCAGAATTAGTAGAGACCTCTAGAGGGGCTTTACCTCTAGCAATTACCTCCTTATGATGTTGTAGCTATAATTTTTCTCTGCAAAATAAAATCATACAATTATTATTTTATTTAAAATATTCAAATTGAAATCGTTATAACAAGTAAACAATAAAAGTAAAAGTAACTGCTCACACTGTTTGTTCTCGAGACTAAGATCAATCATCTTATCATTGATTGCAGTAGGAATGTTATGTTGCATCAATTCGTAGTATGCTTCATTATAGAAAGCAAGAATAAAATTGCAACAAGAAAATACAATCCTCGATTTATCAGTTTGATTGGCTTTGCGGGCATGGGAGATATCTGATTTTATTTTGTTGGACAAATAATTGCACCAATCGAATTGTTGACCTGCTAGTGTCCGTAATAAATACTAAACTACCCAATACAGAATGTCTGTAGATCTTCCCTGTAATACAATCCTAGCTTGAAAAAGTGAAGCAACTGCAATAAAGAATTTGTTTGTAATACCTTGTAGAAGAAGGCCTCTTGATGAACGATTAAGAGGAGCTATAATTATAGAAAAGAAATGTTAGATCCTTTGTGTGGTCGAGTAATGTTAAGAAAAAAAGCATTTGAAAATAATAAACTTACCATCAACCTGTACATTGTAATGAGACTCCAAAACTTTTTGTCTTCGTCTATAAGGACAACCTTTGTAGTAACAAGTGACTTATTTTTGAAAGGTAAACCTGTTAACCGATGCACGTCCTCAAGTTCAATAGAAAAATAAATTTGACGATGTTTCGGATGCATGAAAAGAATGGAAAATTTTCCATCATTTTTGTTGTAAGAGGCGAGTAGGTAATCAAGGACTGATGTATCAGTGTCGAATTGGGGCATGTTCACAAGCTCGAAAAATTTTGATTTTTCGAGCCAATCCTTTGGAGTGTCTTTTATTTTAGTAGAGATAAAATCTGTGGGCACATGAGGTTTTTGTATTGAAATTTGGGTGTAGGAATAGATGTGGTACTGGCCATTGCTGAAATTTGGGAGAAGTGAAATTTGGGTGTAAAATTGGAGAGCTCAGAGCACTAGAAATTTACGTATAAAAGTGAAAAAATGAACCTTGAAACGGTATTTATAGGGCCCAGGGGTATCATTAATGAACATTAAATACATTGGTAACAACACCCAACCCACACCATCTAACCCCTCATTCGTCCAACCCGCCCATCCAACCCTCCCGTCCAACCCTTAGCCGACCAACCCTCATCGGTCCAACCCACCACGTCCTAACCCTTGTCTGTCTAACTCCTCACACGTCCAACCCACATGACCAACCATTGCCCATCTATCCCCTTCCCATCCAACCCCTTCCCGTCCAAATCCTATCTGCTTTAACCCACCCATCCAACCCCTTCCTATCCAACCCTTCCCGTCCAACTCACCCGTCCATGGGGATGGAATATATGTGGGGTATAGGAAAACTAGTTAGGTAATCTTATATCTTCAACACACACTAAGGGAATCTATGAATCTAAGGCAAAGAAGGCCCTCCTAACCTAAACTGGTGTGATAGATCGGTCGGCAAGGATGACTTCTCAAAGGCTCCAATCAATATCGAGCTCTGGCGTGATCCGATCTATGGGTTGTGGGATACGTGGAAAATGACCTAGGATTGTTTCGTGTATGTCTCCAGATAGGGTCATATGATGGATGATGGATATATAGTGGATTCTATGGTCGATTCTCTGGTCTAGTCCAGAAATCTTTAGCTTTGTTAGTTGTTATGTCTAACAAGGATAACTGTGTGATGATGATAGGTGGAAGTGGAGTAGATCTAAATACTAATGTGCATAAGCCAACATCTATGTCTGATTTACCTATAGACTCGTTGGGTTGTGGGATTTGTGGGTCACAACCGTAGATTCATGGTTGTTGTGGACCTGTTATGGTCATGTGTGGAATCAGTCCCTAATCCCTAGTATCCAATAGTCATATGCCTTTTCAGCCTCTATGTTCAAATTAACAGTTGTGCAATCTTTTAGTATCTTACAAGGCGTTCTTACAACCTGAATTCTTAAACTAGTATCTATGTCCGTGAGAGTGTCTCCTGCATCTGGCTGTGGGACCAAAGGATCACAACCAAACGTTTTCTCTCTTTCAAGCCCTTCTACAGTCATGTGGATATTTGTCTAGGGTAATATGTAGTTTGGCTGGTTTGACCAAAACGTGTGTGCTGGTCATCTTCTATGTTTAACCCTCTTAACTGTGAGTGATCTGTTGTAAGTCTGTTGTTGTTTGGAAGACTTGGATTCTAAGGTTCTGATCTATATCAATTATTTCCATAATAAGATTGGGTTGAGGCACGATTGGCTCGAATACGTATTCTCTGGGCTCCCTAGGTCCCGTGATTGTCATACAAAAGGAAATGATATAAAGCTAACTAATGACAGAATAAATTAACTATGCAAGATATATCTACGTATATTCCTAAATTTGATATTTATCGATAAACTACTGGAAAAATTTAAAGAGCAATTATCTAATATATCTAAAATCAACAATTAAACTAATAACGTAGTTAAAACAAACAAAGCAACCGAGTATAGCTACTTGTCTGTGCAGTTTGTAGATCTATTCTAAATAACCTGATAACTAATCTACTCTATTTGAAAGACTCTCGATCCTACCTCAGAAGTGAGGAGTGAATCATAGTTTCTCAGAAACTATCAATCCCCACAGCTTCCCTAGAAATATCAAAAGTAAAATTAACTAAAATGAAATGATTGGCTACTCTATTTGATATGCTTTTAACTAGAACTTTGAAAGCTAGAACCTAGATTCTGCATAGAATAGTGGCGAATCCGATGGTGTGTGACCTTGTCCCCTCAGTGTGATCTCCTCATTCCTTCATGCTCACGTGGATCCAAAAAAGCATGTAATGCTAGCATCAACAAAAGTAGATATTGGAACAAAGGCAGCTTAGGATGCAGACTGAATATAATGCGAGTAGGAGAGGGATAGCGCAAGAGTACAGAGCTTGGCTTATGCAATTCCTAGTGGGATTTATTGCGAGTCATGCAACATAAAATGTCTAGAACCTGAAACTATCTTATTTGATGAACAAAACCTACAACTTTAATGGCTTCCTATTGAAAATCAAACTATCCTACTCCAATTGATTTGGATGAAATGATAACAACACTTGCACAAGGAGAATATGTGGCTTTCTGACAGCTAAACAATACTAACCATGCATATAAAATGAAACTATGAATCCTAAGAAAAATTGAAAGGCTAAGCTATTGAAATGAGAAATTCAGAGGAAAATTTGAGGGGCCATTTGCTTGAGCACAAGCCAGCTATTTATAGAATCCCATTTACCCAAAGGTGAAAACCAATTTGATCTCTTAAACCATAAACAATGCCAAAACACTATTCCAGGGAACTAGAATCATAAATACAAGCAAAGGCGGTGAAAAAAGCTGGTAAACATTGATTTTTACGTGAGTCACGATAAAAAGACATTCTAAAAATGCGTGAAGGACCACCACCTGAGCAAGTAGGCGGTTACTGAGACCCACCCCACCTGGGCGGCGGTCACTGAGACCGCCCACTCCACCTAGGTGGGGTGGCGGTTTCATCACTGAAGACCAAAAAGCAAAGGAAAAGAGGAGAAGAGAAAATCAAAGCACGCAGGGGCTAAGCGGGGCATGCGGGATGTTAACACATACTTGGAGAGATTTTCCGGATCCCGAACACCTTGCGAGGAGACCTGTATCATCATTGGGGTACGTGTAACATTGTTCGGTGGTGCAGTACCCTATAATTTTGGGTACGTACATATTGCCCCCTCGGAGAATCATTTTAGCCATGAAGAGGCGTAAAATGGTGGGTCCGAGTATGGCGGTCCCGAAATGGGAAGTTAGAAGTTATACCTGATACGTCCATGTGTGTCAAAATGATGCCATCCAAAATTCCCACTACCTGCAAAATGAAAAGAGGACTCAAGTGCAGATAGACAAAATAGATCGAAGAATAAATACTAAAATATCATGAAATGAGGACGTACCATTTGTGTGGGGATAAGAACTTACCTCCATCGGTGCTCCAAACCTGCGAAAAGGGGCATTCAAAACAAGTCAAGTTGTTATATATGTAAAAGTGGGCCCATTTTCCTATTCATTTGTGTGTGTTGATTTGGTTGATTTTGAGCTCTGGGACCCACGGTGACGGTTTCTCACGAGAGTATAGTCAAAACGTCTCAGGACGAGATTGTGATCATGCCTCCACGAGCGGAACACCGACCCGAGATCACAGGTTAGTTTTTCTTGATTTACCATTTTTATCCCCAAAATGTTAAAATGATGAAAACTTTGTCATGGGGGGATTATTTTTGAAAATGTTAGTTTTAATAGGTCTATCTAGGGGCGCCTACTGGGTAGGCTTTGTTTTAGTCAAAATAGTCTTTATTTTGTGTTTTTAGGTGTTTTTAGGTCATATGACCCACGTGGGTTTTCGGACACGACCGCCGCCCCGGGCGGCGGGCGGTTACAACCACCACCATGTTCGGGCGGTTCGGACAAGACCACCACCTTTAAGGCAGTGATTACGGAACCGCCACCCCTACTCGGGGGTGGTGGTCCTTCACAGAAATAAACAACACCCTTTTTTGAAGTAATTTTGCATTTTTAGCATTCTTATGTGTTTTCATGATTTTTCTAATGTCATTTGGATACTAACTTACTCTTTTTGTGTGTTTTTGGGTGTATGCAGGTGAAGGAGGAGTATATCGATGGAGCCGAGAGAGAGAGAGAGTGTGATTGGCTTCCAGCAGTATTGGATGCCCTTTCTCAGGATGAGCAGGACACTCTTCAGAGGGCCGGTATATTGTGCATATCACGGGTCCCATGTTGCACCTTCTAGTCACATACTTTGTGACTTATTTTCATATTGGGATGCTGATTGGAACACTTTCCGATTACCAGGGGTCTGAGGTGAGTGGACCATTACTTTGGAGGATGTTTACCATATCTTGGGGGTCCCGATCATCGGGAGATGGCTCACTCTTGAGACAGCGAGTCACGGGCTCAGACAGCATAGTGGGCCTCATATATGGGAGATGTAGTTATCTCCACTAGTTCAAGAAGGGGGTGAGGGTCCGATCTATTCCTAGCTTGCCTATCCCCTTGATTCGTCCAGGCCATTATGGGGATCCTTGCCTCGAGATTGATCGGGGACAAGGGAGGAGACACTTTATTATATTGTTGGTCCCCCATCATTACACAGATTGAGGGACATGGCCGGATTTACACCTGGGGAGCCGACATTCTTGGGACCACCTATCATGATTTGTACTGGGTGGTCCATTTACTAGGGGAAGTCATTGAGCCATCCGACCCTGGTTATGAGCTGGGTCTACGAGCGTTTCATCCCTTATGGGAGAGGTGTAGAGGTGGCAGATCCCGGAGCCGTGAGGGCAGCCAGATGGATGACATGTCAGTGCTCAGAGCACCTCACCAGCTAGTCACCTCCTTGACCACTAATGACATGGAGGCCACACCTTATCAGGCCATGGCAGGTTTATGGGGCGAGGAGGCTCTTACTTTGATTTCTTGCTCCACCACAGGGCAGCTTGTGGACAGGGTGGGGAGGGTGGAGATACATTCCTTTGGTCGAGTGCCTCAATAGTTTGGCCTTGCCTTACGTGGGTATGCTTCCCCCAGTGGTGCCAGTATATAGATCAATTCGAGAGGCCGGGGAGGTCCTAGAGGCCGGGGTTGGATAGTTGTTACTCCTGGTGTCCCTATTGTAGCTAGGCGGGTAGTATGCGCTCTCGAGGAGAGCCGGTGCTCCTCAGCACCTTTACTTCAGATTGCTTTTTCGGTCCCACCCACAACAGCAATGACCCCCATTGACATAGACTCCGAGTCCGAGGAGTTCACAGGGGGAGAGATGGAGGAGGAGACCGAGGCTGAGGCTAGTGAGTCAGGTGGAGAGGAGGACAGCGATCCTGAGTGGCATGACACTCAGGATATTTTATAGGTAGAGAGGGCGGAGCAGAGTGCAGAGAGGGTGACCCTAGCTTCAGAGGAGCCACTCTCTCAGGGCCTTGGTGGAGAGGATGAGTCTGTAGCGGGATGCTATGTTTCTCCAGCCACGGGAGGAGTACCTCGATCGGGTGGCATCGTGGCGGTCCGACCCTAGGATCCCTCTTGGAGGCCTGGAGATCCGAGTGAGTTATCATCCCTCTCTTAATATTTGTCTTTAGCTAGGATTTGTCTTAGTTGCTATCTCTACTCTTGTTTGTTTTGTTTTTATCTTTTGACTATTTCTAATTCATTTTCTCCTTTGCTTGTAGAGACTGCCGATGAGTGGCGAGACCTGATTCACCGGGTATGCACCGATACCCTGATGATCCCTATGGAGAAGACCCATGTGGAGCTATCCGTGGATGCAGGGGAGCCTTCAATAGCCGGTAGGCATACCGATGTTTTTCCCCTATCTGGCATGTGGCCAAGATGGTGTCTACCCTCCGTACCGAGCTGGTAGGGTACAGACAACAGAGCACCTGATGAGGAGTCATTCTCATGGCGAGACCGACAGCTACTCCTCGGGATCGTGAGCCCTCCGTGCACTCAGAGCGCCGGTGTAGCTGGAGTCCTAGACATGGGCATGTACCCTCAGAGGGATCTCATAGGGGTTGAGAAGCCACTTGGCTCTCTTAGATTTTTTATGATGTATTTTGTATTTCTGGGCTCTTTGAGCATTTTGACCATGCTTAGCGCATGATGGCATTATACAAGAAACTTGACTATATTTATATATATATATATATTTTTTGGATCAGACTCTTGGCATTATGACTTTGTTTCCGTTTCCACATGTAAACTATAATGTTATGTTTATATGCTTTTTAGAATGTATGCAATGGAGAACAAATGATACAAATGTTTACTTTCTTTTTGTATTTCATGATGCTGATATATGATAATGTAGACACAATGTGATTTTGAACTCTAGTTTCTTATAAGAATTTTTTGGTACTTCATATTTGTTGTGACAAAATGAGATGATAAATCGGTATGATGAGCAGATGAACTTGCCCCACTCCTAACTCCACGCAACTAGTAAGATGCGAGGGCTCATCACCGAGAGCTAGAAAAGGGCACAAGCTATGAAATTTGTCGAATGGTTGTGATGAGAGATAGACAAAGCTTTGGTGGAACCAAATTAGGATGCTACAAACCTACTCTACTCGAGTGACTCCATAGTTTAGAATGCTACTTGCTTTGTGGTTTATCTAGACTTAGATCCGTAGATGGCCACATGGTAGACAAAATCTGGTTTTCGGGGTTTTGAACTCTCTTGGAATTTTGGACATCTGATTCATTTGTTTTTGACTCAAGATTTCAAAAGTTCATTTGAATTGTTTTCTTATGACCTTCAACGTTTATTTGTCAAGAGGACCCCCTACACCTTGCCCCATGCTACTAGTAAGAAGCGTGGGCTTATCACCATGGACAAGGTACAGGCGAGTAAGGGCATTCCCATCCTTTCCCAACCCTACGTCACTAGTAAGAGACGCAAGCTCATCACCGAAGGTTGGTAGGGCAAGGAAATGTGTAAAAATAAAATTTTCTGTTTGATCTATGTTTGACTTGCTTATTTGAGCAAAATTTCAGTGTGTTCTTATTTCCAAAGAGATATACATAGGGGATAGATGTGACACGATGAAGCTTCTAGAATAGACCATAGGCAAGACACCTATCCTAAGAAGAAACCAAAGGTGAGAACAAGCATGCAGACCTTGGTATGGTTACCATTAAGACTTTGTCATATCTAGCTTTATCTGATGAAATGATTATGAAATGGTTGATGATGCTATGGAAGTGAAGAAGTATGATTAGAGTGTTCATGCCAATAACATCAGAAGTTGTAATGAATTACTTTGAGAATGAGTTCCTTGATCACAAAATTGTATGAAACAAGTGGACAAAATGAACCTAACTACATGAAGATGTAATGTAGATATAATTATACAAATAGTGCTGGTTGCTTATGCATAGAATCGTTTAAGGTGCAAGGAATTGATAGTTTCACCAAATTCCTCACCTTCCAGTGTACATAAGAGATATGCTCCATTTCCATAGTCCTTCGTGACTCGGTATGGGCCCAACCATTTGGGCTAGAATTTCCTTCCTTCACCGGTCTTTTTATCGATCCGGCTATCTAGTCTTAGAACTAGATCTCCTTCATATATATCTCATTCATAGACCTTTTTGTTATACTGTCGGCACATCCGGTCAACATAAACTCTATGCCACTATTTAGCATCTAACTTTGGCCTCATCTAGGCTTTCTAGTTGGGAGAGACGTGCTTCTCTATAAGCTTCTTCATCCAGAATCCCTTGTAATGAAATACGGAGACTAGGTATTTCAACCTCAAGTGGGAGAACTGCTTCCGCTCCGAATACCAACGAGAAAGGAGTTACTCCTGTTGGTGTTCTTATTGAGGTTCGGTGGGCCCACAAGGCCGGGTATAACTTTAAATGCCAATCTCTTTTGTTTTCTTTCACCATTTTGAGAAGAATGGATTTTAATGTTTTGTTTGTTGCTTCAGCCTGCCCGTTGGCTTGAGGGTAATACAGGAGGCCGTATGATGACTTATTTTAAATTTACTTGCATAGTTCACGGACCTCGTCATTCTTAAAGGAAGTACCATTATCTGAGATAATGATTTGTGGACACCGTACCTACAAATGATCTTGGTTTAAAATGAACTTGGCGATCATGGAACCTGGTATAGTGGTGAGAGGCATAGCCTCTACCCATTTGGTAAAATACTCGGTGGCCGTGATTATGAAGTTATGGCCATCTGTAGATGAGGGAGAGAATTTCCCTATCAAATCTAGGCCCCACGTAGAAAAGGGCCATGGAGTAGCGATTGGTTGTAGAGCTTGTGCCGGCATGTGAATCTCGTGGGAGAATTCTTGGCATTTATGACACTGCATACAAACTCTACTTGCATCGTGTTCTAGAGTGGGCCAAAAATAGCCCATCCGGTGTATTTTGTGAGTGGTGGCATGGCCACCAAGTGGTGGCCTCCACATATGCCACTTGTGAGATTCGTATAGAATTTTTTTGGATTCTTCTGTGTCAACACACCTTAGGAGCATTCCATCGAAAGCCTTATGATAGAGCACCTATTCTATAATAACATATTTAGCTATGATAATGCGTAACCACCTTCTTTTTTGTGGTGTAGCATCTTCTGGATAAGTATGGTCCATGATATAATTAATAATATCAGTATACCAAGGACATTCAGAGATGGGAGGTCTAGTTTTGACGTAGTATATGCATTCATCGGGAAAGTCTAGATCTACTAGATCACCTCCGTCTAATGGGTTATCAGCTAACCAATCTGCAATGACTTGTCCCTTAACGGATTTCTGGTTAACAAAAGTTAATTCAAATTCACCCATTAAGGTTATAAAGCATCCAACCTTTTTAGACAAGGACCCTTGTGTGAGGAAAGTTCGTAAATGGTCTATTTTTACAATGAATTTTGTTTCTTGATTTAGCATGTAATGTCTTAAGCATTTGGTTGCGAAGACTATGGCAAGGCATTCTCATTCTACTTGCGTATAACATGTTTCATAGTCGAGCAACATGTTTGGCTAATGAAATAGATCACACGTTCTCATTTGTCATCATCTTCTTGGGCTAGCATGCAGGCTAGCGAGACATTGGTAGCTCATGAGTATAAGATTAAAGGGTGGTCTAGCTTAGGTGGCATTAGCGTGGGTGGTGACAACAGGAAACACTTAACTACTTTGAAAGCTTCGTTGCAGTCTTTAGTCCAATCGGTACTATAATCTTTCTTGAGTAGATTGTTGATTGGATGAATGGAAAAGCTTAAATCGGGGATGAATCTTTGGATTGCACCGAGTTTTCCAAGAAATGACCTGATTCCAGATTCATCCGAAGGTGGGATCATTTCGAGAACAGCCCAGATTTTGGCTGGGTCTACATCGATCCCTCGTGACGATATAATGTAACCTAGGAGCTTCCCTCCTGTCACACCAAAGACATTTTTCTAGATTTAGTGTGACTCCGTATTCTATTAGATGTGAAAGGATGATGCGGAGCACTTTGGGTGGTGATCACAATGCTTCTTGGCCTTGGCCAACAAGTCATCTACGTAGGATTCCATGATTTTGTGAATAAGATCATGAAATATGTATGTCATTTCCCATTGGTATGTAGCGCCAGCGTTCTTGAGACCGAATGGCATAACATATAGCAATAGGTTCCCCAAGGAGTTATAAATGTGGTTTTGGCTTGGTCTTGTTCGGATATTCTGATTTGATTGTATCCTGAGAACCCATCCATGAGGGACAAAAGCTCAAATCTAGCTTGTTGCATCAATGATGATGTCAATGGATGGTAACGGGAAGTCATCCTTGGGGCATGCCTTATTAATGTCTCAGAAGTCTATGCAGATGCGTATCTTCCCATTCTTTTTGAGAATGGGAACGATATTAGATACCCACTGAGAGTAATCGACCGGTTTGATGAATCCTACTTGGAGGAGTTTCATTACTTCTTCCTTTACCATGAGAGCTACCTTAGGTTTCATTGGTCTCGATTTTTGTTTAATTGGCTTTGCATCTGACTTGGTGACGAGGTTATGTACCGTGATGTGTGGTGCAACTCCTGTCATTTCTTTATAATTAAATGCGAAGGCCTTTTGATGTTCTTTGAGGATTCACGTGTGTATTTCTATTTCTTCTGGGGTTAACGAAGATCCTAGTTTCAAGATCTTTGGCTCTTCCTCCGTTCCGATGTTAATATCAATTGTTTCTTCGATTAAAGAAGCGTTACCTTCTTCAAACTCAGGCGGGGCTGGAGGTAGGTCCAGATCTTCTCCATTTTCTACCACGTATATGTCGAGTTCCTTTTGTGGGGGAAGCTCTATCATGGGATTTCCGAAGTAAGAAGATGAATGTGGGATTAAAGACAAATCTACCACGTGATGGGTGAGATGTAACATTGCATAGGTGTTTAAGTAATCAAGAGTAGCTCTATCACTATCAACGTGATCTAAGATAGTAGATTTGTTCTCAGCTATGTTTGTTAAGAGAGGGTTTGACATTTTCTTCACTAATGGTTCAGTACGAAGGGATACCATGAAATGGGTGTCTTCCAACTCACTGTTTGGAGTGAAGCGTGAAGCTGAGGTTGCTATTGAATCTATGAGAAGATTTTGTTCTCGCGGGATTGCCTCAATGGATATGAAGTCAAATCCTTTACTTAAATCTAATACTGTTGTTTTGTAAAGCTGTAAGTGCTCAGCTCTGGTCTCATACACCTCAGAGACTTGGTTTGCTACTAATTGAGAGTCTCCTAACACCCTGATGTTATCAACCTTGAGCCTCTTAGCTAAGATGAGGCCAAGGAGGAGGGCTTCATACTCAATGCCGTTGTTTGTACACTCAAAATTTAGTTTAAAGGTGAATGGTAAGATCTTTCCCTCGGAGAAGTAAAGATCACACCTACCCCAGCCCCATAATGACATCTAGCTCCATCGAAATGGAGAGTCCAATATTTAGTTGGGAAGATGGATGTTGGGACATTTTCTACGTCAATTTCTTCTACTTCGGTTACTTCTACCATGCAGAGATCCTCTGCTGGAAGAGAACCAACTCCTAAGGTATATCCCATGCCTACAGAATCAAATGGTAGGAAGATTGGTAGATCTTGTTCTAACAACTTGACAATATTTGCAGTAGTTCCTAATGATATGGTTTCGACAATGTTAGCCTCATCCTTGAGGGTTGGGATAGTCTTGATTGGGTTCGTAACTTCTATTTCCGTTGTAGGTACCAACTTTTCTTCTAGTTTTGCGTCGGTTGGTTTATTAAGTTGGTTTGTCGGGAGTTCAAACTCAGAGTGAATGCCTGGCCTTTTCTTCAGGTCTACTAGGTGTATATCGAATGGTTTTGGATCACCTTTTGCTATGAATACCTTTCCTAAGTGTAAAAACCTTACTTCTTGAAATAATGTAGAAGGGATTGCCTTCATACGGTGTATCCATGGTCAGCCGAGGATCATATTATAGTTAGTTTCCGATCTATAATATAAAACTCGATCAATTGTTTTGGTCCTAAGGTGACTGGTAGTATTATAGTTCCAATCGAAGTGGCTTTAAGGCTATCATAGCCTCTTAGCGTATTCCGAGTCGTGGAACAATTTGTTTCTCCATACCCTAGCTTTTGAAGGAAAGAGAAGGGGACTATGTTAACTGCTGCCCCATCGTCAACCATTGCGCATTTAACGTAATTGTTATAAACCTAGACTTGCAAATATAAGGTTGGATCACCTCTGCGTGTAATCTCAGCATCTGTTGGCATTTTGTCTATTTCAAATATAAACTCGGTATCTCTATCCGGCTGTCCCGGAGGGTGGATATCAAAGTCTATATGGTTTACCTGTTTTAGGGAGGTGGAGTGATGTTAATTAAATGACCTAAACCTAATGCTTCTAAAAGAGCAGCCTGTATGGGCAAGAGAGTTCTTTAATAAATCCAAAAAGGAGATATGAGAGAAGGTCTTTGTTAGGTCATTAATCAAATCATAGGCACCTATGGGTTTCACTAATATTTGTTGGATGTTGTCTGTCTCTAGTGGGTAACTTGGACTCGGTGAGAGAGGAATACTCTCGTGTCCTTGTTACAACTTCTATGGGTAGTTCGGTGTCTAACTCCACTAAACCGACTATCTTAGGTCGTGGCTGACTTCCTAATTGTGGTGCAATTGGTGGATTTAGTGAAGTTGAGGCTTCATGATCATTGTTTCCTGTCATTACACCTTTGTTCATCCCATTCGGATTTAACCTGTTGTTATTGTGATTTGGGAGTGGATCATTGAAGATCTTGAGGGGTGCATTTTGAGGGGAGACTTCCCCTATAAAAGTATTTGGCGCTGGTGACGCAGGATCTGCTAAGAACATATCTATGAAAAGTTGTCTTTGTTCTTCTGGCAGATGTTGCATGAACTTATTGTAGTCATGGCATGTTCTAGTGTCATGGCCTCGAATCTTGTGGAAACCACAATATGAATTGGGATTATAATTCCTAGGTTGTTGGTTTGGCGCATATTGTGGTCCAAAACTTTGATCAAACCGTTGCCTATTAGGATTAAGGTTTTGTATTTGTTGTTTTTTTGGTTCTGTTTTGATATCCAGTTGGGTTTTGATTTGGACCCTGTGTCTTCCACTATTGTTGTTGTTGTTGTGGATGATTAAAATCCACTGTATTGATTGTTGGGGTAATATTGTTGTTTCGTTGATTGTTAATCAGTGGTGGAGTATTTACAACATTTTCCTTTTAGCTTGGTTAGTTACTCCATCTGTGGTTGTGCTGTGATTTTTGTTAAGGATTTTAGGTCCTTGATTGACATTTGTGGTAGTAGGATAAGTCGTAGTATTCTGGTTGGGGGTGACTAACCTCCCATTTGCTCCATATGTCTTGCGACCGCTATCTATTGCCACTTGATCTATTCGGAGAGCGCTCTCAAGTACTTCATCGTAAGTCCTTAATGGGAACTTTTGGACTTCTTCCTTCACTTCTCTGCTGAGAGAATGAAGGAATAAATCACATAGTTCCATCTGGTCCATATTTGGGGCACTTGCCGAAGAATAGAGGACTATACGCCATCTTTGAATGAAATGAGCAACAAATTCATTGTGTTCTTGCTTAATGTGCAAGAATTCCCTGATTCCTGTTCTCAATAGTTTGTTCATGTCAAATGCCTTGATGAACTCAGAAATGAGTTGTTTAAATGAATGGATGGAGGCTTCAGGTATTCTATAATACCAATCGAGGGTGATGCCCTCTAAGGTTTTGGGAAATATTTTGGCAACAACCCCATCCCAAGGGAGCAATTCTCGAATGGCTGGCATAGGCCTTGATATGTGCATTCGGATCTCCCTCCCCTTTGTATTTGGGAAAATCGGGAAGAGGTCTTGGAAGCATGACGCTTCGTATGGTGAAGTCCAAGGGCTCTTTCAAATATTCTGAATAAGTCCCTATCGCGTAGGTTTTGACCATTGATGGTGCCTGCTGAGGGGGTGGAGGTGGAATGGGTTGTTGATATGGCGTAGCATATGCATTTTCCGGGACATAAGGAAATCCCTGTGGTTGAGAAAGCATGCTAGGAGAGGAGAACATATCTCCTTGTGGTGACTTGGAGTACATGTTTAAGTATGAAGGGGTATTGTCTAGGAATGGATTATTTTGTACTAGACCGGAGGTACTGGAACGGTGTTAGAAGTGATGGTTCTAGTTGGCGCTTGTTGTGAATACTGAGGAGGCATGCCCAACGTGCCTATTCCTGTGAGGAGGTCTACTTGGCTAGGATGGTGTGGAGGATTGGAACTTCCTGCCTGCATGAATTGAGAATTTTGACTTGCTTGAGCAAGTTCTAATCCTCTAACCTTTTCTATTAGAGTTGAAATGACTTCATTTGGTGAAGTCACGGTATTTTTCCTTAGTGGCATTTGTTGTATATTCTGATGTTGTATAGGCATGTGATACCCCACTATGAACTGATCATTTCCCTACCAAGTTTCCCCGAGGGCATTTCCTATATGTAGTGGCATGGAGGTATTTTCTTGAGAAGAAACCTCGGGTTGTGTTTGTAAACTTCCTACAGGTGGGTACATACTCCGAGAGCATTGTTCATTCTGGCATAATGCACACTGAATGTTCATCATCTAAAAATAGATATGGAGATGAACCAGATGGATCTGATTGTCTACTAATTTGTGGTCTAAGCAATACCTGAGGGGACGAACCAGATTCTCCTGTAAATGTCATGGCGTTCGAGCCTGAAGGCTCTGGTATTGCATTGGAGCGAGCTGATCCAACTCCTCTGTTTGGAAAGAAGAACTATATCTAGTCCTTTGAGGTGGAGTTTGTGTTGAAAACTGGTTAGTTGAATAGTTGTCACCCCATACTGAGAGTGAGGGTGATGACTGTCTATTCAGTTGAGCGTAGTATGCCTCAAGACCTAGGAGAGGTCTACCATATGCATCGAATCCCGACATATTCGGGGGTATATAAATACCCGCAGAATAATGGGAAAGAGTGAAGGTGGAATGAAAGAGGTAATAGCGAAAGCATTGTGTTTTCACAAGGTTCACCAATTTTGTTGGTGAAGAAAGAAGGTAATGAGGTAAAGTGATGAAGCATTGTTTGTTTCACGTCGGGTTCACCAATTTTGTTGGTGAAGCTGATGGTGAAGGCTAATGAGGTAGAGGTGATGAAGCAGTTGTTTGTTTCACATCGGGTTCACCAATTTTGTATGATGGAAAAGTGACAAGCGAGCATGGGAATCTACAAGTAACTCTTCCTCGCACCCGACCTCCCGAGGTCGTGCCGAGACAGCCGGTGGGGATGGAATATACGTGGGGTACAGGAAAACTAGTTAGGTAATCTTATATCTTCGACACGCACTAAGGGAATCTGCGAATCTAAGGCAAAGAAGGCCCTCCTAACCTGAACTGGCATGATAGATCGGTCGGCAAGGATGACTGCTCGAAGGCTCCAATCAATATCGAGCTCTGGCGTGATCCGATCTATGGGTTGTGGGATACGTGGAAAATGACCTGGGATTGTTTCATGTATGTCTCCAGATAGGGTCATATGATGGATGATGGATATATAGTGGATTCTATGGTTGATTCTCTGGTCTAGTCCAGAAATCTTTAGCTTTGTTAGCTACTATGTCTAACAAGGATAATTATGTGATGATGATAGGTGGAAGTGGAGTAGATCTGAATACTAATGTGCGTAAGCCAACATCTATGTCTGATTGACCTGTGGACTCGTTGGGTTGTGGGATTTGTGGGTCACAACCATAGATTCATGGTTGTTGTGGATCTGCTATGGTCATGTGCGGAATCAGTCCCTAATCCCTAGTATCCAATAGTCATATGCCTTTTCGGCCTCTATGTTCAGAATTAACAGTTGTGCAATCTTTTCTGAGTATCTTACAGGTTCTTGCAACCTAAATTCTTAAACTAGTATCTATGTCCATGTGAGAGTGTCTCCTGCATCTGGCTGTGGGACCAAAGGATCATAACCAAACATTTTCTCTCTTTCAAGCCCTTCTACAGTCATGCGGATATTTATCTAGGGTAATCTGTAGTTTGGCTGGTTTGACCAAAATGTGTGCTTGGTCGTCTTCTACGTTTAACCCTCTTAACTGTGAGCTGATCTGTTGTAAGTCTTGTTGTTGTTTGGAAGACTTGGATTCTAAGGTTCTGATCTATATCAGTTATTGCCATAATAAGATTGGGTTGAGGCATGATTGGCTCAAATACGTATTCTCTGGGCTCTCTAGGTCCCGTGATTGTCATACAAAAGGAAATGATATAAAGCTAACTAATGACAGAATAAATTAACTATGCAAGATATATCTACGTATATTCCTAAATTTGATATTTATCGATAAACTACTGGACAGAATTTAAAGAGCAATTATCTAATATATCTAAAATTGACAATTAAACTAATAACATAGTTAAAACAAACAAAGCAACCGAGTATAGCTACTTGTCTGTGTAGTTTGTAGATCTATTCTAAATAACCTGATAACTGATCTACTCTATTTGAAAGACTCTCGATCCTACCTCAGAAGTGAGGAGTGAATCATAGTTTCTCAAAAACTATCAATCCCCACAGCTTCCCTAGCAATATCAAAAGTAAAATTAACTGAAATGAAATGATTGGCTACTCTATTTGATATGCTTTTAACTAGAACTTTGAAAGCTAGAACCTGGATTCTGCAGAATAGTGGCAAATCCAATGGTGTGTGACCTTGTCCCCTCAGTGTGATCTCCTCGTTCCTTTGTGCTCACGTGGATCCAGAAAAGTGTGTAATGCTAGCATCAAAAGAAGTAGATATTGGAACAAAGGCAGCTTAGGATGCAGACTGAATATAATGCGAGTAGGAGAGGGATAGCGCAAGAGTACAGAGCTTGGCTTATGCAATTCCTAGCAGGATTTATTACGAGTCATGCAACATAAAACGTCCAGAACACAAACTATCTTGTTTGATGAACAAAACCTACAACTTTAATGGCTTCCTATTGAAAATCAAACTATCCTACTCCAATTGATTTGGATGAAATGATAACAACACTTGCACAAGGAGAATATGTGGCTTTCTGACAACTAAACAATACTAACCATGCATATAACAAATGAAACTATGAATCCTAAGCAAAATTGAAAGGCTAAGCTATTGAAATGAGAAATTCGAGGCAAATTTGAGGGCCATTTGCTTGAGCACAAGCCGGTATTTATAGAATCCCATTTACCCAAAGGTGAAAACCAATTTGATCTCTTAAACCATAAACAATGCCAAAACACTATTCCAGGAACCAATCATAAATACAAGCAAAGGCGGTGAACGTAGGGGTAAGCGGGGCATGTGGGATGTTAACGCATATTTGGAGTTTACTCCCCCGAATGGATATGTTACTCTTAATAGTCCACTATTAGTTACATATTTTATTCCCTCATGTGACATTTGTTTATGTTTCCTTGGCTTTGTTCTTTTACAACTATCTCTTTTCTTATTACATCAATACATTAAGTTCATTTACAATAAATAAGTGGTTAAAATTAGGTGTTTACCATTCAAGAACCCTATATATAAGAGCTTGATAGGAATAAAACTTAGCTTAATTCATCATTAGTTGATATTTGAATAAATGTAATAAGTTAAAGTATTTAATTTAAATACTTTAAACTTGTGTCAATAGGTATTAGCTATTCTTAGTTGTTAGTTAACTAAGTGATAGTGTTCTCATCCCAATGTTTTGGGATCATGTTCTATCTTGCATATTTTTCTCCCGGATGATTTCCATGAGGGGGAATAGGGGCAGTTAGGGGAAATATCCTATTTCTACATATTTACTCAAATTAGATGATTTGTTTCCATACATTGTGGATGAGATAGAAGTTGTCAAAGATTTATAAATATCAGAGCTCTCTCATTTGTTTGTAATGCTTGATTTTGATATCAATAAAATACACAAGCATCATCTTGTTTCTATGTAAAGCTTCTGTGTAAAATATTTTTTTCAAGTATTCATTATCAAGATTTGGTATCAGAGTAGTATTCTGATCCAGAGAGGAGTGTAGGAAGTTTTAGGGAAGTTTAGGGAGATTTGGAGAAATTACAAAGCTAGGAGGAGCCATAGTTTCCCCAGCCATTTCACAACCCCTACCCAACTCCACACCTGAATCATGGTTGATTTGTAGTTGAAGAACACCTAGAGTGAAATCACAGGCCCTTGCAAACTTGGATGTAACTCTCTTGCAAAAGGTGACATTGTTTCATTCTCTGTTTTTTAAAAAAATACTTGTACCTATAATTTTATTTTTAAAAATTGGAAGCATTTAAAAAAAGATATACAATATTTTTGATTTGTGGGGACCCAAGATTTTCAAGCTCCCCACATTACTTGTTCTTCCTCTTCTCTGTACTTTGTATTCTTCTTCCTCTTCTCTGTATTTGAGCATTTTAAAAAAAAAGATCCAATCAAATGTGGAAGTTTCTCTGTGAACCTACACCTACTAGTGAGTAGAAGAAAGGATATTTCAACAAACTCCAACATCCTTGCATCTAAAACGAAGAATACGAATCAAATGTGGAGAAGATTTGTAACCTGCGACAAAAAAAGATGTGTTGGAAGAAGGAAGAACAAGTTGCCTCCAAGCAAAAAAATACCTGTAAAAAAAATTCCATTTTCGAAACAAGCCTTGGAAAGATATTGAAATCATAACTTAAAAGAGTCATAACTTTCAACTGGTACCTCAAATTGAGGTGTCATTTTTTTTGAAAGTGTGTATTTTTGCAATCTCTACATCTTGGTCCAGATTTTAATAAGCTTTGTTTTGTAAAAATTGAACAAATTAGAGATTGCTTGTATTTCAAAAGAGGCCAAAGAGTCCATTTTTTTTTTTCAAATCGTCCAAAAGAGCCATTTTATTTTTGCAAATCAACCACAAAGCCAAAATTGTAACAGGCCAATAGTGCCAAAAATTTATTGTACACGGCTGAAAAGGAGCCCAAAATAAATAAAATAATATTTTTGGGGGTGTGCATGCTTTAAGGGGGAAAAGTGTTCAATTTTTTCTTCTACTGTTTATCACTTTTCACAATGGCCGCAATTACAGACACCAAAGTTCTTTTTTCTAGATTCTCAACTTTTGCATTTTGATAATTATCCAACATGGAAAAAAAAATTCGTGCACAACTTGATTTTGAAAATCTATGGTCCATTGTTTCTAGTACATTAACAAGATCTGCAACAGATGTTACACAACAAGCTACATTTGATCGTGTAAATAAAAAAAAAAAGTTAATAATATTGTTTAGTGTTTCAAATGAGGTGCAACCTCATATTCGTGAGACCACAAAAACAAAAGAATCTTAGGACAAGTTGAAAATAGTATATGAGTCAAAAAATAAAAACACAATACTTCATCTCCAAAGTCAACTATTAAACTTGAAAATGCAACCAACTGAGAAAGTTGAAATTTTTTTTAGAAGAGTGGAAACTTTGTGTGCATCACTTCAAGCTTTGGAAGAAGAAGTAATTGACACATCACTCATGCCTATAGTATTGAGAGCTCTTCCTCCTTATAGGATTTTTGTGACCATGTTAAACATAACTGGTCAAACAACAACTTTTGAAGAGTTAGTGAATATGCTACAACAAGAGGAAGCTATTCACTCAACTACTGAAACTAAAGAGTAGGCACTTACTTCTAATCAAAAAGGAAAAAAACAAGCTAAGTCTAGTAAACAGCCTCAGAAGCAAGGTAATACTCAACAAGGCCAAAAGGACCAACAAAAATGTCTTATTTGTGGTCAAAAAGGACATGAGTTAAAAAATTGTTGGTACAACACATTCCAACAAGGATCATCAAGTGGTAAAAATATTAATTACCAAAAAAAAATTTGGCCAACAACAAAAATAAACAGGGACAAAATAATAACAAGTGGAAGAAGAAACCAACTCAACAAGGAAATGTAGCTGAATAAGAAGATCAATTTGATGATGATGACTTCCTATATTCTGCACATTCAAATGAAGTATCTAATTCTACAAATCAAATTTGGTATGTTGACTCGAGTGTAACTCGACACATGACGGGAAAGAAAGATTGGTTCTTCACAATGAGTAAAACACCCACCAAAAATCATGTCTCTTTTAGTGATGATACATCATATAGTGTTGAAGGAATTGGTTCCATTTCACTACCACTTGGGCATCATAATTATAAAATTATAGATGTTCTTTATGTCCCTTGTTTAACAAAAAGTCTGATTATCCGTGAGTCAATTATTAGATCACAATCACAAAATTGATTTTAATTGTAAAGGTGGTAAAAAGATGTGCCTAATTCAAGATAGGTCACGAAGATCCAAAAACTTTGAATGTGGGAAGAATGTTTCAGTTGGATTTTGTTCAACGAAATGATCAAGCACTTGTAGCCAAGGATACATCATCAGCTCAACTATGGCATCAAAGACTTGGACATGTGATTTTTGGCTATCTTGACACACTTTGTCGATACGACATGGTTAGGGGTTTACCACCTCTAAAAAAGGGTATAGATAAATGTCAGCATTGTTTGGCAAGAAAACAAAATAGAGCACCATTCAAACATAGTACATTTCAGGCTAAGGAAAAACTTGACTTGGTGCATACCGATTTGTGTGGACCAATGAGACCTAGCCACTCTGGGTTTCAATATTTCATGCTCTTTATTAATGATTTTTCAAGAAAAATGTGGATATACTATCTTTCTACAAAAGACCAAGATTTTGAAACTTTCAAGAAGTTCAAATCCCTTTTTGAAACAGAGTCTGGTAGGAAAATAAAAACACTTTGCTCAGATCGAGGGGGAGAATACACTAGCAATGAGTTTAATGATTTTTTGAAAACACATGGCATTCATCATCAAATGGCTCCTCCTCACACAATGCAAAAAATGGTGTTGTTGAAAGGATAAATCATACTATCATGGATATGGTGTGATGTATGATTGATGATGTAGGTTTATCAAAAACATTTTGGGCTAAAGAAACTAAAACAATAGTGTATTTACTAAATAGAGTTCCCATTGTAGCTCTTGATGGAGTAACACCACAGGAAGCATGGTCAAGGCATAAGCCATCTATTTCACACCTTAGAGTTTTTGGATGTAAAGCAAGTATGCACATTCCTAAGAAAAAAATAACTAAGCTTGATATGAAATCAAAAAACTTATCTTCTTGGGATATAGTGATGAAGCACTTGGCTATAGACTTATGAATCCAAGAACAAGAAGGGTATACACTAGTCGGGATGTTGAGTTCTTTGAGAAGAAAGAAGAAGATGCTCCTTCCATACACTCAAATGATGAAAAAATCATCCCTACAGTGAAAAAAGAGGATGGTAATCACTTTGATGACAACAGTGATGATGGGGAAGATAATAAAATTCAACCTCCCACAGGAACCACAAAAAGTATGCCTAAATGGTATACAAGTATGATTAGAGACGCAAAATTGGATAGTGTCCCCAACACATCTACCACTCAAATGAGGACTCACAAAAGATATCTCAAAATGAGGTCAATTTGGCCTTAATGGGTAAATTTGTTGAAAATATTGAGCCTTCCTCGCTTTAAAAGCCCTACACCTCTAAACCTTCAAAGATGTTATGGATGCGAGAATATAAGTCACTTATGAAAAATAATGCATGGCATCTTACAAATCTTCCACTAGGAAAAATCCAATTGATGCAGATGGATCTTCAAAATTAAGTACAAATCGAGATAGAAGAATTGATAAACATAAGGATAGACTAGTTGCTTGGGATATGCTCAAAAAGAAGGCATTGATTATGAGGAGACTTTTGCTCCCATAGCTAAGATAAAAACTTTCAGTTAATATTTTCTCTAGCTACACAATTTGGTTGGAAAATACACCAAATGGATGTGAAAAGTTCCTTTCTTAATGGTGATTTACAGGAAGAAGTTTACATGACTCAACCAAGGTTTTGTCATACCAGGTAAAGAGGAAAAGGTATGTAAACTCATAAAATAACTATATGGTCTAAAGTAGTCTCCTAGGGCATGGTACATAAAAATCAATGAGAATATCATTCAACATGGATTCAACAGGAGTCCATATGATCCTAATCTCTATCTCAAAAATCAAGGGGGAGATAGTGATCGTTGTAGTATATGTCGATGATCTAGTCATCACTGGAGGATCTGTGAGGATGATTAAGTCAACAAATAAATATCTAACATGATCATTCGACATGAATGATCTTGGGCTTCTATTATTGTCTTGGACTTGAATTTTGGCAAAGAGAAAATCATATATTTGTGTCACAATTGAAATACACCAACAAAACGCTGATAAATTCAATATGATGGATTGTAAGCCATTTTCCAAACCTATGGAGACAAGTATTCAACTATCTCGAAAATGATCCATCACCACAAGTAAATGTAACTCTCTATCGGTAGTTGATCGGGAGTCTCATCTACTTGACTTACACTAGGCCGGATATCAGCTATGCAGTCAGCTATCTTTCATGGTTCATGCAAGAACCAAGGGTTTCTCACTAGAAAGAAACAAAGTGGATATTGAGGTACATTAGAGGAACTATGGACTATGGCCTAGAATACAAGAAGAATAATAACTTCTTCTTGATAGGATATTCAGATTCAGATCATGCAAGAAACATAGATGATAGGAAATCCACTTCAGGATTTGTATTCTTTTTGGGATCTAGACCGATATCATGAGGCGCAAGAAGAAGTAGAATTGTGTTTCAAGATCCTCCATAGAATCGAATATTGTGCATGTGTGGAGCTATTTGTGAAGTGATATGGCTCCAATGTATACTTAAAGGATTGGGAATATCACAAAAAGATCCAACTATCCTACATGTTGATAACAAAGGAGTACTAAAACTTGTCCGAAATATAGTTTTTCATGAGTGCACCAAACACATTGAGGTGCAGGTACATTTCATTCGCAAACATGTTCATAAAAAAAACATCCAATTCAAATATTGCCCAACAGATATGCAATGTGTATATTTCTTCACAAAGTCACTTGCTCGAGGTAAATTTGAGGGTTTTAGAGAATTTCTCTCCTGTTCTTCACAAAGTCACTAATGATGAAAAGTTTGGCTATACTCCTCGCTAAGAGAAATTCTCACATTATAATTCTAATAAGTAAGTTTCCTTAGCTCTTTCTTGACTTTCTCATCTCAAAAATTAAGTCTATCACAAAATAAATAAATATTAGTAAATTGTCTCTTTTTATCATTCTAAAACTTTATATTTTGCATCACATGCATCTCATCTAAGACCATAAATTATGGTTAGTATAAGTTTTACTACCCTAGAAAATCCTACTTTTTCCCAATTTATGACTTTTATTTCAATGTGAATATCTCCATTACATCATTTCATCTTTTTAGGGCTGACCTCATCATAATATTTCACATATGGAAGGATATATAAGCAACTAAATATCACTTTATAACTCACTTGACACTCATACAATATCCCATTATAAACATCATTCCCATATCACCTAATCCTCTCCTAAATATTCCTAAATTAGATTCAAATCATTTAAAGTAGCCAATGCTATAGGTATGAAGAACTCAAAAAATTAAAATATTCTAGCTTCCTCCATTTCCAAGCATGGAAAGGTCTTAGAGCCATATTTTAGAAAGAGAAGAGTCACTCCAAACATTGTCAAAGGTATTTAAGGGAAAAAATGGTTTAGTCACATATTTGAAGCACACTACATAACACTACTACTATGCTCCGTAAATTTTCTACTATATAGTTATCCCAATATATTTATGTCAAGAGACATGAGGGTGCTCATAGGGGTTGTCTTAGATCACACTCGCACTTTCACATACTCATAGGAGAACTACATGAGGCTTAATACCGCATTAGGGAATATAATAAAAACTTGGATTAGTTCAATAGGGGTTGACTGAAAAGGGTTTTCCATCCTCACCACACAAATGATTTCTACTTTTGTTATATATTTTTTTGATGAATGGTATTGTAAACATCTACGGTTTCCACTTTTTCGTATGTCATTACAAGTTGTTTTGATATTATAAGAACAAGAGTGAGATACAATGAATCATAGTTCCATACTGATAAATTATAAATAAAGCTACATAATCTCACTATAAAATCATATGATATTTTATAGAAGGGTCAATACCATACATAATTTCCTGGAAGAGTGGTGCGCAGTCTTGCACTAGCTCGCTTCTAATTTAGTATCAATATCAAAACATTCCCAGTCTTCGATCACCTTATCGCACCTCTAAATATCCTATATTCTAAATTATACAACTAAATATTCATCTCCTCTTGTGTATTTAAGTTATTAATCAATTTATTTAAAAAATTATAAGTATTAATGTATTATTGTAATCATGCATGGTTAGTTACAAATTAATTAGATCAAAATAACATCCTATAATGAACCCTTGCATTATATACATTGTTGTGTACATTCCATAACATAATTTAATTAGGATGCAAATAGGTATTCGAAGGTTACTACTATGAGAAATACCAAAATATCCTCTTCTCTCTAGTTGGGATACTAATTATCCTAACAATGTTCAAATGCATGCTTCCTCTACCTACATTCCATAACTTAATTATCATGTTAGGATAAAGGAAGTCGATCAACCTAAAAGTTGGTAAGGTGGAAAATTTGATTCAAACAACATGAATTTTAATAGAGGGGGAAAAATTTATCAAAATATCATGACACAACCTCAAATATGTTCAAAATTTGTAATGATGAATTTATTTCATGACTCAACCCAATTAGTGATCAAATTTGTGTTATAGATAAGTTATTATATAGGATATAAGAACATACAACCAACTTCTTGATGATAAAATTGTGTCCCAAAGCATATCTCTAAATATACATATATAAATGAGGATGAAAACATTGAAAATTCATTAAGGGGTATCAATCTTTCCCCGGTAGAGCCAAATGTTAACTAATATCCCAAGTAAAATTTAGAACATGTATTGAATGGCCTCATATGTACATCGGTGGGTCAAATTCATGATTTAGAAAAATACCCAACCCTCTCAACCCATAAACTAGAATAGTTAGATTGTGAACCAAATTGAGAAAATTAGGATTACATTCCCACCAACAATTGTAAAAAATGTGTAATATCCCCAATAGTACCAACAACCTAATTACTCAGTTTAGCCAAACCTAAAATAACTTCTCATTGGGTCTAACATGTTAAGCATGGGCTCCTTCTACATATTTTTACTCTAGATAAACACATGTCAAAAACACAACCTCATATTCCATCCCTCTACATATGTTTACTCCATGCAAACACCTATCAACAACACCACCTTTACTCCATCCCTCATAATATGGCATCTTCTTCATAATCATTCACACATATAGTATTCACACTAAGTGGAACCTATTAATCGTACGTCTACTCTATCTATTAGTTTATAGGTGCCCCTTCAATGAGAACCCTACCATCATACTACCTACTAATCATCATGTCCCGACAACTAATTACTTGCGTATCAAATACCACATATACACAATATAAACTTTATCCCTTATGGGTGTCCACCCAACTCTTACACAAACCAACCTTCTCCACATCCCTATGTTGACGTGTTCACTTCAAACTTTAGCACAATGCAAAATTATTTGGAATATATTAAGGAAATATTTTATATTACCATCTCGCACTATCATCCTCCCTCATCGCTTACCATATACTCCCAAGTAAAAAGTGTAATGAGATACCGATACCCATATCAAATCCTACGTAATAAGTAATATGAGAAATTATCTCGTGGTATGGTGTCATTGTCACTAAAATTTTCCCAAATACCTTATAAAGAATAAAACTTGATAGGTAACATTGACTACCTAAATCTTCCATTCACATGTTCTAAAAATTAATATCTGAATTGGTTAAAGCATTTGACATGAACAAGCTATATGAAAATCATAATTAGAGAATTCCTACATATTAAATGAGAAATTAATGGGTATGTTTCCCACCTCATAATGAGGTGGTAGTAGGTTCCCTATTTTTCTACCATTGATCCAAATATAGACTAATGGGAGTTATATGACCTCTTCCTTCATTCCTTAAAAATAAACAAGGGATAATATGCATAAATTACCCTATAATTCATATAAGAAATCCTTGAAAGCACATTGAGAATTAATTAAGATGTCATAAATAATGGTTTTAGGACCTATTGAATCAATGGGAATATTTTCAACCCAAATAGAATAATGGGGATATAAAATACCCCTAAGGATGTCAAGGGATGAAATTCCTTTATCGAAATCACAATGACATCATGGATGGTGTCACAGACTAACCTAAATGGGCTAACACCATCAACAATGTCATGTGACTCCAACCAAAAACAACAAAAATAATAATAATGCACCATTGGTACACACTATTGATTTTAACACCACATAATTATAACCAAAACTAAAATGTCACACAAAATCAAAACTAAGGTCATGACATTCAACATTAAAATAACTATCGCAGCTATCCCAAAACTATAAAAATAACTTTGGTGAGGTTTTGGCCAATAGATAAATCAATTGAATGATTATGAACTTGAACTAGTGTTAGTATTCCATAGGGTTAAGGAAATGCCACATGTAATTAAAAATAATATAAAAAAATTCATATAATGTTTATATAAGGACCAAAGATAATTGTTCAATGAAATATTCCTTAGGGACATAGGATCCCACGATCACCATGCAACCCAAATTAGTCCTATAACACCCCATAATTCATGTTTCCACATATATTACAATTCATTCCCAACTATCAACAAAATGATCCCCAAAATGCACTTCCTAATGATGTATCCAAACAAGCCACTATGTTTGGTACTCATGATGTCAAGCCTCCATGTCAAATATGGTCAAGCCTAATGTCACCCCACATTTAGAAACCAAGGGGTAGACCTATATCATCTTTTTTTTAGTTATAGGATGATTTATAAGATAACATCACCCAAACCAAAGAATAAAAATATGTAACAGTTCCATCCAAGAGGCCTCAAGCTCGAGACCCACACTAGTACCCAGCCCATGATTAAGTTAACTATGATTTGGTAATGGATCTAACCATGAATGTTTCCCACATATTTTTATCATATAATCTAAAGAAATCTCCCTAATAATTACTTAAACTATTATAATCCATAGGGCTTAGGAATTTATCCTATGTCACACCTCCTCCTCGAGGTGTAGATTAATCACATTATTATCGAGATTTTCCTATCGTGTGACCATGAGAGATGCAAGTTACTTATTTGAACTTTTAAATCTACCTGTAGAAACAAATTTGATAGGAAATGGGATATATCCATCCACTTAAAAGTTTGGGTTTAGAAAAACCATATAAAATGGGAAATGGTTAACAACAATGGTGCTATCAATATGGTCCTGCTCAAATTTCTACAAAATCTCATGGATGGTGAAATGGACAATTCATCATCCCAAATTAAATTTCAAGACTATGATATCCTTTAAGACACATCAATAGGTAGAACCATGATTTTTGTAACCCTAGGTACCAAATGATCCTTATAAAATTTTATGTAATCAACAAGGACACTAACTACAACATGATCTTAGGGAAACCTTAGATTCATTGGATGAAATCCATTCCATCCACACTTTTCAAAGAGATCTAATTCTTAAACCTATGAAGGGATTTTATTTCTAAGGTAGATCTAAGGCCCTTTAACGTTGTCCAGAAAAAAACCTCAAGGAGTATCCAAGAACTTATATCCATCATGAGTTATCTATGAATGATATAAACAAGTACCCATCAATGATATTGAAAATTGTTTTTTTACCAATGCTGACCTAGTGCTACAACCTTCCCTCATACTCTTGAGAATTTATCATGCAAATTACCTCGTTAAGAAGAATGATAAAATAGATAAGGAAACTTCTACACCAATAAAAATCTCAATCCAATATTGAGAATGTCCTTAAAGATAACCATGTAGATCATAAACATCCTCGAAAAGGATAAACTTCTTATCCTCCCCTTCGACCTCAAGGGGCCATGTATGTACCATTTTCATCTCCCTAATGATGGAAAAATCCAAAATTCCATAGCCGTATTTGTTGATATTTTTATGGTCAAAATGTTTGACAACTAAATATCATCATATAACCTTATTTATGATCCCTCCCTAGAGATGACTTGTGGACTCTCTACAATGAAAGGGAAATGTGTTCTCTTAGTGTTGGGGTAGGTGTGATCCTAATCACCCCTAGTAGGAGGATTATACAATTTATTTTTTTCCTCAATTTTTAATGTATGAATAACATGTTTGAGTAAGAGGATTTATTGATAGAATTTCTCCTATCTCAAAGGTTACGTAAATAAATCTTCATATTTTCAGTGATTCATAGTTTATCACTAATCTTTTGTTTGGTGTATACTAGACCAAAGAGAAGCACTTTCAATTTTAAAATAATGTTGTTAAGAAATTGGTCAAGTATTTTGAGCATGTATCCATAAAATCCATTCTTAGTGCTCAAAACCAACTCATCAATTCCATCCCTACTTCATCCACATGTTACTATCTTTTCCATGGGATTCCATAGATGAATTTTTAGTATCTATGAGAGGTGGTCTATCAACACCAATCCACTATGATAATTCTTCACCGGGAACTCCTCATGCTATGATTATTTACTAATGCACAGCCTTTAGTTTGGTGGATGTAATATGGAAACAAAACAACAACATAACACAAGAATACCATCGACTATGATAAGACATATTAATGATGACAAATCTGAAATATCAAAATAAATTATAATATTAACATGAAATCAAGTTACAATCTCACCCATGAGGTACTTCAAGTGTTATTGACTTCACTTGCCTTTCACCAAGACTATGGAGAAACTTTACAATTACACCTCTTAATGGCTTCTTCAACACACCTTTAAACCGATGGCTTCCTTCGCACACTTCCTACAATATTTCTCACTACTTCCTTCTATGCTAAATGAGGGGGTGGCCTCTCTATTTATAGAACTTCCAGCTTATCCATCTTATCTCTAAGATAGATAAGAAATCCACTCCGACGAATCATATTCCATACCTTAACTCTCATCTCGTACATGTAAGCTTATCTCTTTAAGATAAGATAAACCTTATCATTTTACATGGGTTCCACATTTTTAGACTTTTTACAAATAAAATACACAAAATATTTATGACCTCACTCCTTGTCCTTATTACCAATATAATATTTCTAATTCCTAATCATGTAGACCCTACTTCTCTAATTACCCAAACTTTGACATTTTAACATTACCGACCACTTACGACAAATATTTACTTTTACAACATTCCTATTGTACTTTGACTCATTACCGTACTCACATTATTGGCACACCATCGACGGCGATTTGTGAAGCCGTTATCTTCTATCGACGCTACTACTAATTATACTTAACAACATCATATTCCTAATACATACATTAATGAAATAGAAATTATGGAGGAAAATTTTAGTGTCGACATCTTCCCCTTCCTAGCTTCTACTCCGTCCCTGAGTAGACTATTCTCGGTGCTTGGAAAATCTTCAACTTGTCGTGGTTGACCCATTTCAGTAATGGGAGTGCCATCCAATTCCTCCAAATGGTACGTACTCATTTTCATGCACAAATGCTATTTTGTAGGGCCCCATCCATTTTGGAAGAAATTTTCTCTCTTTTTCTTTTTTGTATCTGAATCATATACTAGAACCAAGTCATTCACATGAAATGGAGACCAACGGATCTTTTGATCAAAGTATTCCTTCGCTTCATTTTCTTCTTATGGCTTGATCCTTTGCTATTTCCTCATTTCCTCTAAAAATGAAGATGTACCAACCTTTCTTTTATCAATCACTTTCATCCATCCTTTCATTTTTCATAACTCTCACAAAGGGGAATATCAAACTCAATAGAAGAATCGATCAATGCCATAGGCCAACCGAAATGGGGAGTATCCTGTTGCTGACTTTGATGTTGCCCTATATGCCCACAATGCTGCATGAATCCTTTTATCCCATTTATGTACCGCAAGGCCGCATCTTTTGCTAGAATTTGACACAACACAAAATTTGTTCGCTCCACCCGCCCATTTGTGCTTGGCTTGTATGTTGTTGCCTTCTGTGCTTAATAGAAAACTTATTGACTAGGGCTTCTACCACCTCATTAATGAAGTGGCTTCCTCGATCTGTTATAATTTCTAATGGGCAACCAAATCTGTGACAATGCTCATATATGAACCTTTCCACTTCATCCATGGAAGTTGTTTTCAATGGCCTAGCTTCAACCCACTTGGTTAAATAATGTGGCAACTACAATATACTTATTTTGGCGTGAGGTAGTTGGAAGTGGACCTACAATGTCTATTCCCACTTTTCAAAGGGACCAAGGGAAGAATAGGGCATAATGGAGCTGATGAAGTCTTACGGTTACCATGTGTTTGACAAATATCACATGTCTTACAATAATTATAACAATCTTTAAAAAGAGTGGGCCAAAGATAACCTCGCATCCAAGATCCTTCTTGCTGTAAGTTGTCTGTAGAAGTGCCCTCCACATGTACCATTGTGGAATTCTTCTAGCAGCTTCCTTCCTCGATCACGTCCAACCGCCTCTCAGATCGCCCATCGTGTCCTATTCAAATAATACTCCATGCAGAATAGAATATGGACGATCGCTTGAGTAATCTTTCTCTTAGTCTTTGATTGGCACCATCAGGAAACTTGAATTCATTCAGATAATTCCAAATATCTATGTATTCACTAGGGATTGTGTCAAGGGATAACAATGCTGCATCGGGAAATCATCATCATCACAAGATGATCCTAAACCATCATAGGCTCGAGAGAGTGCATCTGCATTGACATGCTTCTTTCCCGGCCTATCTATAATATCAAATTCAAATTCTTGTAGCAAAATTATCCATCTTGCTATCCTCCCTGATGGGTTAGGCTTATTTACAATATATTTTAGAGCCTGATGATCTGTTACAACTAGAAATTTTTGCCCTAACAAGTAATTTCTAAACTTCTTTACAAAAAAAATGATAGCCAGAGCCTCTTTTTCAGTTACAAAGATAATTTACCTCAAAGACTTGCTCATTTGTCTGCCTCCCAAAGTAAATTGATGTTCATTCCCATTTTCATCCTTTTGGCTCAAAGTACTTCCTAGTGCCGCATCTCGAGGCATCAATGTACACAATGAATGGCTTGCTCCAACTGATTCTTCAAAACAGTGAAGACACCAGGGGCTTCCTTCAATTGTCCAAAAGCTTCATGCGCCTTATTTCCTGGTTCATAAGTAACATCCTTCTTCAAGAATCAAGTTAGTGGTCAGCAATCTTTGAGAAATTCTTGATGAACCTTCTATAAGAACTCCACATGGCCTAAAAATGATCTCAACTTACTTCTATTAAGAGGAAATGGTAAATCTTTGATTTTGAAACTTTATCAGATCAAGCACTAATACCATCTCTCGATACAACATGCCCTAACAAAACGCCTTTAGAACATCCAAAGACACACTTTGTAGGGTTTAGTGAGGCTTGTGCTTCATCTAACCTTTGAAATGTTGTCTCCATTTGTGCAGTGGTCCAACTTGCTCCCATAGATGCAAAATCATCCAAAATACTCATGAAGGTCCCAATGTAGGGTTCAACACCCTATTCATCAAACGCTGAATGTTGTCATTGAGCATTACACAACCCAAAAGGCATAACTCTATAAGCAAACGCTCCCAAGGAGTGGTGAACGTGGTCTTCACCTGATCTTTCTCTCTCGCTATACGAACTTGGTCAGAGCCGCTATATCCATCAAAGAAACTATAGCACTCCCGCCAGCCTACTTCGGCCCAAGATCTGATCTCAAAATGGAAGAGGGTAATGATCCTTCTTTGTTGCCTTATTGAGCTTCCCGTAATCAACACAAATGCGTAGCTTCCCATTCTTTTTTATTGAGATCACAATGGGAGAAACCCATTCTCGAATTCTCCACAAGAAATATGAATCCCGCATCAAGCAACTTATCTATTTCTTCTTTTACAGCCTTGGAAAATTAGGATTCATTCTATATGGCATTTGCTTTATGGGCTTACCATCACCATCTACCACCAATACAATGTTCTACCCAACTTACTTGACGAGTTCCTTGTAATCAAAAGTGAATAGGTGTATGTACCTTCTTCAAAGAGCCGGAGGTAGGATTCCTTCTCACTCTCCATCACAAAGATCACCAATCTTTATTTGTTGGAGACGATCATCAACTTCTTCTTCGTATAATTTTATGGGGTCATGAGTTGGTGTGACTCGAAGGATATCCATGACTGAAACATCCACCTCACTTTCTTCATCTTCAATGTCCACTTCACCGGTACTAGAGTAATCGAGGATGTCCAATCATCGCTTCATCACTTGAATCCATAGTTCTCGCCTTATGATGTCGAGGGATCACATTTATCTTCACCCTCTCTCTACCACGTCCAAGTGTCATGAAACCTTCATTCCAAAGAGTTTCTCGCATGAACTCTCCTTAGCCATGGTCTTCCCAAAGAGCATTGGGTACGCAATAAGCACCATTTTTCATCACCCGAAAGTCTACCACATACCACACCCATAATGATATATTGCCACATTTGAAACTACACCTTCTCGGTTTAGTTTTTCCTTTATTTAATGACCTTAACATAAGTGTCAAGGGCGATCAATTTTTAAACCCAACATATTCATTACGTACTCGGTCATTACATTAATCGCAGCACTCCATCAACTAAGACATCATGAATTGAAATACCATTACATAATACCTCACCAGTGGAGCATAGGGATCCGCCTCTACCTCCAAAAGGGACCTCAACCTCCTTCCTTCGCCGAGCATTGAGTCCACTTCGCAACTCCCGCCTCTTCTCGTAAGACATAGCCAAGAGTTGACCATATGTAATATTTGCAGCCTTTTGGACATGATCTTCCAAGATGGAGTATGGTCCTTGCCCCGTGAAATCGTAAAATCCTCGCACACCCAACTTTCTTCTCCTATGTTTCTTACTAGTTTCTTCTTTCATCTTCTTAGGATCATTTCCATCTTGATTATCTTTTTCTTTCTTTCTTTTTGTTACAAACACATCTACTTCATTATTTCTGCTCTTATCTACTACATCAAAAGAATTCACAGTGCTTTTCCTTTATCATTATCTCCTTTACTGTATGTAGAAGCTCTATCTGACAATTATACTTATAATGACCCTTTTATAACAACCATAACAAACAACTTCGTAAATATTTCTTTTTGGACCTCTATCTCCTCCCTGAGAACTAAATTCCTTTCCTTGAAGAAGATTAATAGTTAACTGACCCATCTTTTTGAGCAGATCTTCATACTCAGTAGATGTACTAGGAGAAATATTTGTGCTCACCGGGAGTGGTTGTGGATTCTGACCAAAGGTGCTGGTGTAGGCTCTACTTTAGCAACAATTTCTTTGGGCTCCTCTTCCATGCTTTCTTCTTGCCTTCTTGCAATCTCCTTTGCTTGTTCAATGGTAGCCGGGTGGTCATACTTCACTCGTTGTCTGATCTCTGGCTTCATCCCAAGAATGAAGTGCTTACAGAGGAGATTATCCACGCCATTCATCAACCCATCCGCTAATCCTTCCTTCCGATCTGGGCATCGAGCTTCCTCCTTAGCTCTAGAACACGAGCATGATAATCCCTTATCTTCTCCTTCTCTCCTTGGGATAGCTTTGTGATCTCGATCATGAGATCTGCATATTTCTATTGTTCACCAAATTCTTCAAGAAAACTTTCAGTTAATAAATCCCATGAATTTTTCACATTATCACCTAGTGTTTCAAACCACCTAAGTGTCCGAACCATCCAAAAAGGTAGGAAAAATTCAGTCCATTGTTCCTTCTTATAAGGCCATTACAAATACAAGATCGCTTAAACTCTTGAATGAAAGAAGAAGCATCTTCATTAGATTGAGCTGAAAAAAGCAGAATCTTTCCCATTTTCAAAAGTAACCACCGTGAAATACCAACCCACAAGTACAATCAACAAGACTTATGTGCACAAATAATTGGAATCACTATACTAGAAAGTGACTTTACACCTTTCTACAAAGAAAATAGAAATGACCACGGTAAACTATGGTAAAACTTGACTTATCATGCGTAAAAACTAACTTTATCGTGGTAAACACTATTCACTAGAAAAAGTGAAGTTATCACGGTAAATACTATTCACGGTAAAAAGTGAAGTTACTGCGGTAAATACTATTCACGGTAAAAAGTGACTTTACCATGGTAAATACTATTCATGGCAAAAAATGACTTTACCATGGTAACTACTATTCATGGCAAAAATGACTTTACCATGGTAACTACTATGCACAAAGAAAAACAAGGTTACCCTCCAATTGATTTTTGACTAAGTGGGAATATCTCTCCGTAAAATCCACCAACGAGGAATGGTCCCAACAACGGAACCAAAATGTCATCACCAATCCGCACTATGATAATTCTTCACCGAACTCCTCGCGTGCTATGATTATTTACTAATGCATGCCTTTAGTTTGGTGGATGTAATCTGAAACAAAACAACAACATAACACAAGAATACCATCGACTATGATAAGACAGAATGATGACAAATCTGAAATATCAAAATAAATTATAATATTAACATGAAATCACATAATCTCACCCATGAGGTACTTCAAGTGTTATTGACTTCACTTGCCTTTCACCAAGACTATGGGAGAAACTTTACAATTACACCTCTTAATGGCTTCTTCAACACACCTTTAAACTCGATGGCTTCCTTCGCACACTTCCTACAATATTTCTCACTACTTCCTTCTATGCTAAATGAGGGGGTGGCCTCTCTATTTATAGAACTTCCAGTGCTTATCCATCTTATCTCTAAGATAGGATAAGAAATCCACTGACGAATCATATTCCATACCTTAACTCTTATCTCGTACATGTAAGCTTATCTTTTAAGATAAGATAAACCTTATCATTTTACATGGGTTCCACATTTTTAGACTTTTTACAAATAAAATACACAAAATATTTATGACCTCACTCCTTGTCCTTTATTACCAATATAATATTTCTAATTCCTAATCATGTAGACCCTACTTCTCTAATTACCCAAACTTTGACATTTTAACATTACCGACCACTTACGACAAATATTTACTTTTTACAACATTCCTATTGTACTTTGACTCATTTACCGTACTCCACATTATTGGTGCAGCATCGATGGCGCCGTTATCTTCTATCGGCGCTTACTACTAATTATACTTAACAACATCATATTCCTAATACATACATTAATGAAATAGAAATTACGGAGGAAAAATTTAGTGTCGACAGTCCCCTTGTCAAGAAAGGGACTAAAGATAAGAAATGCAATGCCAAGATAAATGATCTCAAGATTATGACATGGTTAAAAAATCACTAGTTCTTTAGAATCTCTCCTAATTTTCCATTTTTGGAGAAAAGGGATAATAAAAACATGAAAATACACCAATAAGAAAAGGATAAGTCTTGAATCTCCCACTCCCTTTATGAGTTAGTAATTGAAGGAAGAACATATATCCAAAGGGCAATACATGATCCACAACAAAAAACATTCTTTTAAATCTAACTCTCACTCTCACCCTATAAGACAAAGTGAATTAAAACCTTACAAATGCAACACACAATAAGATAAAAAATAACAAGTAGGTAAGGGATGATTAACACAAATACGAGAGGGAAGATATGAGCCATAAATATATATTTATTAAAAATAAAAGTATATAGTTTGATATCAACACAATCCAAGGTGATCATTCATTTACAAAGATCATAATCAAATGTCCTAGGAACTCAAAAATATCAACACCTAAAAAAGAAGAGTGATAATTATTTCAAGGAAGAGGAACCATTTTTAAAATATATTTTTTTCTAAGGCATTTTTGATAGAATAAATGATCGAGAAAGATCTACTCAAAAAAAAAATCATGGACGTACAAAAATAAGATAAAGATGGACCCATCTTGTCATAAAATATAAAAAATTGGGTCAAAGTGACACCTAGTGAACTTGGAAGTGAGAAGAAAGGAGTCCATCTTGGAATACCAAGCCCAAGGGGCTTGTCTAAGGCCACAAATAGACATAATAAGTTTGTAAATAAGGGAGGAATCTTAGATATACCTTTCCATTTTTCCATATAGATTTATTTCTCTAGGTCACCATGAATGAAGGAACTATTAATGTCCATTTGGTGTACATCCCATTTGTTAACGATAGTTATGGCTAGGGTTAGCTGAATAGAATTCATCATGGCAAAGGGAGAAAAGGTATTAGAATAATCAACCCCAGGAACCTAGGAAAAACCCTTATTTTTGAGTCATGCCTTTTACTTTTGACGTTTCATTGACACCATACTTGTTTTAATATATCCACCGACACCAAATCATTTTTCTTCCTTTAGGAATAGGAGTGATATCCCAAGTATGATTCTTCATGAGAGAGTAATATTCCTCTTCCATAACATAATTCCACTCAGGAATCCCATTAGCCTCTTGAAAATATTGTGGATCAGAAGTAAAAGTGAAGAAGGCATGGGGCCCAAAAAACTCTAATCAAGTTTTTCTTTGATATGAAGGATCCCCTATCCAATCACCAACACTCTACAAGGTCTTCCTAGCCTGGAAAGGACTAAGAGGATAGTAAAGCTAAGAATATATCAAATCATCACTCAAGTGAGAGGGGACACATTACTCATCATCACTACTATTAGAATTGGTAGATGGAGGAGTGAGAGGAGCATGTGGATCAAGATTGGGAGGCTAAGGATTAGTTAAATCATCGAAGAGTTTGAATCATGGTTAGAGAATATCATACTAACCTTTGCAAGTGTAGAAGTGGAAGTAGGAGATATCTCTTAGAATTTCACACTTCTCTTGATATAGAGATGATGATTGGTGGGGTTGAAAATTCTATAACCCTTCACACCTTTGGGATACCCGACAAAGATAAAATTTTGGATTGTCATTCCAAGGCCTTAAATTTCTTCTTGGGTATTCAATCCATGGAAATTAAACTAAAGACATGAAAGTGATTGACATTAGGTTTGCATCTATACCATACTTTAAAGGGTATAATCCCTTTTATTACTTTTTATAGAATGTGGTTATAAATGTAGCAAACACGGTTCATGGATTCATTCTAGTACTATGGTGGAAGGGATTTGGATTGGATCATGCAAGTTCTAATCTCCTTAAGATTTATATTCTTCCTTTTTACAACTCCATTTTGCAAAGGACTATAAACAATAGTACACTAAAACAATTCATTTATGGGTGTAAAAATCATCAAATTTATTGCTCTCATACTCGCCTCCATTTTTAGTTATAAGAACCTTGATAAATCTTTTGGATTATTTTTCAGTGAGATCCTTGAAGTCCCAAAAGTGATTGAAAACTTCATATTTCTATTTGATAAAGTAAACCCACGTATAATGTGAAAAGTCATCAATGAAGGTAAGTAGGTATTGATATCTAGTGAATGAAGGAGATGGAAGAGGGCCTGAAATGTTACTATGGACAAGCTATAAGATATGAGAATCTCTCCAAGATTTTCCCTTGCCAAATTTATCTTTGGGGTTCTTCCTAAGAGCACAACCATCATAAAGACCCTTTGAAAAATGACATCAGAAATACATTAACCATCTCATGTTGACTCAATTGCGTAAGGTAACATTAGTTTAAATGGCCAAATTATTAAGGAAATAACCTAATAACAACATCTATATGATTCAATGAAGGAAATGGGAGAGGAGTCAAGAAAAAAGTGGGAAAATTTTTACAATTAGGCTTAGTGGTCTACCTTTCTCTTTGTCCTATAGACTCATTATGCATCTCTCCAATGATCGGTGAGTTAGGGTTTAATTCCACACACATCCCTCATCCAATATGGGTGATTTGGTAAATTGATAATAGGTTAGTAGAAAGTTTGGGAACACTAAGGACATCATTTAAGGTTCCACCATTAACTTCTATTGATCCACTGAGCATCAATTGCAACATATGTATCATCACTTAAAGTGATTTAGGAAATTCTACAAGGTTCCACATCAAAAACTTAACATGAGAAGAAACCGTGTGGTACAAGGAACCGAATCTATAACCCATGTCGATAAAGAAGATACTCTGATACAAAGGATTTTCCTTTATTCTTCTCATAATTTTTTTCCTTTGCCTTAGCAGTATCAAGTTTCAGATAAATTTTCTTGATAGACTTAGGAACACCTATATTATTCTTCTTAAGTAAATGAGTTAGGTGGTAAATTTTTTATCATTCATCGATTCTCTTCATTTCTTGAATTATTCAAATAGAACACTTGAACTTTTCCTTATTTGGTTTAGATTCAGAAGTAGAGGAAGAAGTACTTGTGTTGGATTTGGTTTGGGTGGTTCTACCTTCCTTATTAGGTTGGTCATTTTTCTTTAATTTATTCTCATGTTTCTTCTCCTTTCCTTTACCATTACTTGTTATTAGGGAATGTGACTTGGGATTGATTGTACCCATTTGGATCAAATATCATATTATCAAATGAGTTGGGTATAAACTTTTTCGAATGATGACATCTTCAAAGTTGTCCCTAAATCTTATTTCATTGTATGAAAGGTAGAAATGAAGACATAATATTTAGGTACAATCTTATAAATAATGGGAAAAATCAGTAGGCATCTTCTTATCAACTCCACTTGATTTCAACAATAGCCTCATGTGGAAAATTTGAAGAAGAAGGACCATAGATTATCAAAGTTACTAGGATTAAAACCTAGGATTTCATTCTCTAACTCATGAGATCTCATGTCATCTTGTTTTCAAAACATGTCATATATATTTTCCGGATCCATCAAGTTTTCTAGAAGACTTGATTTGAAAGAGAAGGTCGGGAATTGGACATACAAAGGATAACTAAGGCTTCATCACATCTTTTGAACCATTTGGATTTATCAGGTTTGGCTATTTTTCTTTCTCCACTCCCATAGTGATATAGTACAACCCTTTACCCCATAGTGTGATTATAATTTTGGATTTCCATTCATGAAAGTTAAATGGCATGAGAAAAGGAACATTAACATCCATCGTAAGGAAAGAGAAAGAAGATGCAAAAATAAAAGGACACACATACACCCTAGAATGATAGTTTTACCTCATGTGTGTGGCACTTTATACTTAGTGTGTTGGTTACAATTATGTGCATTCATGTTGTGTGAAATGTTTGGTCACTAAATTTTTAGTCAACGAGTTCATGTAAGAGTGGACGTCATAATGTGTTTCAACACATGCAAAAAAATTAATACCGTAACAAGCACAATAAATTCATAAAATGAGAAAATGAGAAAAAAACTAAGTTCTATGTGATAAAACATGTCTCATGTCGCAAGTAGGATCCCTTTCCACAAGGTTGTGGCAGATGTGCATACAAACCGTAAGCAATATTAAGAGCACAAGATTACAATAATGCCTATAAAAAATGATGATAAGTTCCAAAAATGTACTATTCCCTTCACAATATCTTCCAAAAACAAATTAGTTCCAAGAAGGGACAATAAACCTTAATTTTTACTTTTCTAATTTTCTACCTAGTTTAGAGGTAAAAATTAATTAAGTTAAAAATTAATTAAAAAGGATTAATTTTAAATGTAAACAAAATTTTAAACTTACCTTAATTTCCAAATAACTAAGGAAGAAGAAAAGGGAAACCCTAAAAAAACTAAATGTTGTAGGAGAAGGAAGGAAATCATCTCGGTGGCTAAGTTGCAGGTGATTCGGGATGTTGAGTGAGGGCCGAGGTAGGCCAAGTCATGGTAATAGTCCAAGGTGGTTCCTACGAGACTATCATTAGTGAATTCACAAGGATTGAGACCAATGTGGAAGGTAATCTAGGAAGATACATGTGTAAAGGGAATTGCTCAAGCGAGGATGAGGAGAGCTCGATGAGATTGTGGAGTAATGATGAGGATTTCCAAAACACCGTAGATAATAGACTTGGCCAAGGAGAGGGATCTCGATGAGGAAAGGAAAACCAAAGGGAATTTCAGTCAAGGGAGATCGAAGATGAGTAGGGAGGAGATTTAAGTCATCTAGGGTAGGGTTTCTCAAATCTAAGTCATGGGAGCTCAAAGGCGAGTAAAGAGAAGAGAGGTTTGACCAATGAATGAAGAGATGGGGCATTTTGTGAGCTATCTAGGTGAGGGTTTAGCTAGGTGGGGAGCTCGGTAATAATGACTTAGGTTGGTTTGATTTTGGGGAGTTAGGAACTTGTTATCCATTTTTGTATCCCTACAAAATTGGACAACTTGAAGAAATTGGAATTGGAAAAGTGGTGGGGCTTTAATGAAGAATCTGGAGATTTCAAGTATTTTAATGTTTTTTGGGCACTTAGAATCATTTGGGAGGTTTGTTGGTTATAGCTGGAAAAATACCTACTTGACCAAAATTACTCAAAATGCATAACATCTAAGTATTTAGCTCCTTAAGTATTTAGGTTTTTAAGTTTCTTTACTTCATAAATTGTAGCATGTCCCCTTCCAAAACACAATTTGTAATGCATTATGTTAGGCTGGTTTATCTAGCTATTTTACTTCTTAAAAGTAATTAAGAAAAGTAGTCCCGTAAACCCAGATTTACTAGCTACCTTCATTGTGGAAAACCGATTACTCTCTAATTAACAAATAAATCAAGTAAAGTTGTTGAGAAAGCCTACAACAACAAGGAAAACAAGTTGGAGAGTTATGCGGGAATGCGACCCAGGGAAATTGTGAAGTAAAGCGTCCTAAAATCCGAGCTAAGAAAAGCAAATCCCAAACCTACAACACAAAGGAGAGGAAAGTAACTCGAGTTTTGAACTTGACATAATCACCGAAGTAATGGAAACCCATAAACCCGCAAAGTCAAGTAGCTCCAAAATCAAGAAAATATGTGAGCCAACATAGGAATTAACTTAGAAATATGAGCCATATTGATTGAGAAGTAGTGGGGGTGGATATCCCATAATAAAGAAAGGAATCAGTTGGGGTTAAAATCCCATAACAAATAAAGGCAATAGTGGGGGTCAAAATCCCACAACAAGGAAAGGAAATAGTGGGGGTTGAAATCCTATAACAAAGAAAGGTATCATAGCTACTCTATAAATCCTAAATGGTCATAAATTTTGACCAGGTGCTCCATTTTCAAGATCTTTAATTTTCTAGAAATGTCTCATTAAGCCTTACATCATGAAATAAAAAAAATATAATTTTGGAAAGGGTAGATGGGAGAAAAATGGAAAAAAACTTCCTACATGAAATGAGTAGTTCTAGGCCACCCAACCACCAAATTTAATGTAGAATGGGAAAATTTCTTCTCTAGAAAGTAAAATAACATTGGGGAATGGGTTTTATAGGATACCCACACAAATTTTACAGCATTTAATGATTTTTTTGGTTGTTGTTTCAGAGTTTCAGATTTCTCTTCCCTCTTCCTTCAAAACTTCTATATATTGTAATGAGAGCTCATTTTTGAAAAAGTTGTTGGACATTTTGAAATGCTGCTCTCTCTTCTTCTCAGCTGTTGGGTAGATGTTGGCATTCCAAGCCTCATTTTTAGCATTGTAATGATGAATCATGCCTTCTACCTTTAGTATGATGTATTGTGCAAACTTATGAAGCAATAAAATCAAGTTTTGGTTATTTCACTACCTAGCTTGGGTTTTTACTACTTTATCTTTCCTTTCTTCATGTTTTTAGGTATTTTGTGCATTTTCTTGTTCTCATGGAAATCTTGAATGATGTTGTGCTTATGAAACTAGTGCATTGAGTGTTGTTGTGGTCTGTGGTGCTTTTTCCACCCTCTCCATCTCCATTTTCTCCCATTTTCATCCATTTGAGAGTGTCCCAACCCCCTTTTTTGGTGTTATCACCTCTTTTAGTGTAGGATTTCCCTTTCATGCATCTTTCTAACCTCCTCTCTCTCTCCCTGGTCCCTTGGAATGGTTAGTTTAGGATTAGTTAGTTATATTTTCCCTTCTAGGAGTAGTTTAGCATTAGGATTAGGTAGAGGAAGCCAACCTTCTCCGGAGGTCCATCTCAAGATGCAAGTCCCACACTTGGAGATGGTCCCATGTTAGCAAAAAGTAGGGATCTGTCATCAAATAATCCTAGGGTGCTAATTTTTTTATAAAAGTTTTGTACGCTTTGATGGGACCGGCTTGAAGCACCGTACCATTTCATTTCATCAATTTTTTGTGCTCTTGGGAAAATTTCAGCCTTTGGAGGCTTGTTCAAGCACATCTATGACTCCATTGATCCAACTAACCTATTTTCTGAGTTACATACCTCTTTCCCTTTCCATTCCATCCATTTTCGATAAAGGATTATGTTCAACAATTCAAATCTTTTCATTATGTTTGATACAATTGCAGGTGATAATCAAAATGATTTTTTATTAAGTGGCCTTAAGGATAACATATAACATGAGGTATAAATGCTTGATCCACTCACTTTTTTGAATCCATGTCATGGCATGTGGGCGAGTAAACATTCTTTTCTAACCAAAGTAACACATTCAAAAAGCATAATAGTTCAACACCATCACTCCATCATCCTGCTAGATTGAATCTTCAACAAATTAAAGAGAATTGAGAAAAATTATTATGTTTTAATTATAATAGAAAATAAAATTAAAAAAATTGATGTACTGAAAATAAGTTTTTCTACACGGAGGCCATTGATGAGAATTCAACGATGAAGAAAAATAATTCAAGGTTATGGATGAACTAGGGTTTGGAGATTATCATCCTACTATTTTTCCATGTAGTGTTAGGTGTTATCTCCCCACAAATGATCAAGGATAGGAGTCATATAAAGGAACATCAATGATATTGATTGAGTCAGGAAGTAAAAATAATTTTATCAATAATAGTCAGTTGGCTCATGTATCTGAATTGTTTCATTTATCTAGCCCCATAATTTCAAAACATGGTTGCGAGATGGAGGTATAAAAAATTGTTAAGGGTGTAGAAAACTAATATCCACCCCCTAATTTTAATAGTAAAATTACACTAACTACCTTTCTTCCCATCATCACACTATAATTGGAGACCTTATGTTAATTAGGTAGTTTTCCTCATCCTAGTTTTCAATTAACATTGCTTCATTAGTTAAAATCCTCTTTTAAATAATTAATTACCCATGATTAATTAAGTAAAATTTCATAATCTTATATTTAATTAATAAACCCTCTTATTAATTAAATATCACTTTCAAACCCTCTAATTCTACTAATTTCCGTCATATTTCTTCTAAATAGCTTCTACAATCTAATATTGGCCTATTAATTAATCCTAATGGATTATTAAACCTCCTCTAAATCCCATGGGTCATTAATCCTAATTAATCACTTATAATCATGTTTATCCAATCATAATTCTACATATCCATTATCCCATATTACTAGAAGTTGTGATTTTCTCAAAAGGGAAGATATATAAGAAACCTAGTACCTCTTTACCAAAACACACATGTCTTTGTAAAACATTCATACTAAAGAAAGAATTCATATTATTATAAGGCTTTTCAATTTGAGAGACCCCTACTTTCTAAACTAGTAAGAAAATATTCAAACATGGATTTTGTGTCATTTTGAGGAGATATCTTCCTTTATGAGACTCTTTGATCATTTGTGGCTTGTGTTCAAATTGAATGGAAATACCCACCTATCAAAACACATCCACAAAATGAAGGGAGGTTTGCATTATTTTTATAACATTTGTGATAATTATTTAGCTTCTTATTCACAAACTTTATCTTGATGTTTAAATAATTAGGCTAGGATTTACTTGGTGTTAAGTCCTTTGTTAATTAGTCTAAATTTCTTAGCATGTATACATATAGCACGCCCGGTGGAATACCTATTTGTCTCATGCACATTTTTTTAGTTTTACATGCATCTTTCTTTTGATTTATTTCAATTTGTTGTAAATTTCCATGTTATTGTTGATTTTTATTTGTTTTTCGTAGTGTTGAGTGTTGTTTGCAGGTAGTGAAGAGGTGAAGTGTTGCCAAAATTTGATCTTTCCAAGAAAAATCCTTGATTTTTGATATTTTAAACTTTTTTTAAGATTTAAAGTTTTTCATGACCTTCCCATGGTTTTTGTGGCATCAACTACATAGAAAATGACCTCACTTTGGCCGTGGAAGCCTCACCCTATGCATTTTCCATTAATTTTTGGACTTGTTTGAATATTTTGAAGTGGTTGGTGGAATTTTTGACATGTTATAGTGGTTTTTAGTCTACAATGGTGAAAAATTTCATTTCATAGTTTCTTTTTGTTCTATAGTGACCTTGAACTAAAACCAAGGAATCATTTTGACCTTGTAGTGGCCTTTCTCTACTAAAAAGGACCCATCATTTTTCTATATTTTTAATTATTTTCCATCCTTTTTCTTCATTTTCGCTAGTGATTTTTAGCATTATTATGAGTATCTCACTGCTTTTGTCAAATCCTTATACTTACATGCTTTTATACACACCTTTTTTGAAAACTACGAGTACTTATTATTTGTTTTTGTCTTTAAGGTACCTTTGATAAAAAAATTGATGCAAAAAACAACTTACAGTTGATAGAAAGAGGAAAGTTTCATCAAAATATGATATTCAAAGCATAAAAGCAAGTTAATTTACTAAACAAAAAACCCACCATTCTATTTAAATTTTCACTTTGTCTATTGGTGGCCTCATGAAAATTTTTCAAAGTGGCCTCGATTTATATGGTGGAGGCCTTGCTTTTAGTGGATTATCCTATCTAGTAGCGACCTTTCCAAAATTTCAGCGTCCTCATGATAACTTGCAACATCCTTATTGTTTATTTGACTCACTCTGTAAAAAACACCCTCATGAAAGAGAACTTATTTTCCAATTCACCTTAATTTTTATCACTTATATTTCATTTGGAGCTGATTATTATTGTGAAACTACTAATTTTTGGTGTGTAAGTTTCCATATTCACTTTCCAAAGACTATTGCTAATATAAAAAACAATTTAAACAAAATAGCAAGTTATGTGCACATCATTTTACTTTGTTTTAATTTACATTTCAGTTATCTTTTTCTTAATAAATCACACATTTCTTCATGTTGGATTATTATATGGCATTAATAATATTTTTAAATATATAAGTTGTTTGATAATAATATTGGGTCAATTGTTGCCTTAATCATCTAGGATTATTGTTAAAATGTTATAATATTGGATTAACCTTACTTTAACCATTTTACAAGGGTGTTTATTTCCCTCAACATATTTTGGCTTCTTGTTTGTACCTCATATCAACTATGTATGCTCTTTCTACACACCTAAAAGTGATATTGTAAATTATAAATAGTTTGGATCTTTTTATCTTTAGTAGGGTTTGGTGGTTAGGACGTCATTACCTAATCATTTGGACAAATCCCATGTACCAGTGGTATATATAAATTCATGGGAAGATGAATAATATTTGGAAAAGTAGGGTCCAATTTTATGTGGCTCTTATGAAGTGAGGGGTGCATTTACATATAATACCCAATCCCTAGACTAGATCCCATAGGAAACAACTATCATTTTTGGACAAGATCCATTGAAATGGATGGAGTGAAGGGGAGGGGGATTTGACCCTTTGAACCATGTTGCTAGACATCATTTGTTGATTTCATGGAATTTTTCCTCACGTACTAAAATGTATATAGAGGATGCCCCACAGTAACTTATTTATCCTAGCTAGATGGCCAAAATTAGGGACAAGTTGTTGTTTATTTGACTTCTTCCCAAAACCATGTTTGTAAAAAAAAAAAAAAAAAAAATGTGTTACTCTCGCAAAATTTAAACTTGTTTTTACCCAAAACCTTACAAGGTGAAACTTTATTTGTCTTAAAACCTTGTTTTAGTGATAAAACAAGGTAAAACTTTGTTTGAGTTAAACCTTGTGTGTTGCACATCAAAAACATAGTCTTCATCTAAATTTTGGCCTCATTTATAAAAATGAACAACCCAAAACTCTAACAAAATTTGGACCATTTATCCCTTCAAATTTAAATTTGGTTTTTACGTTGTCAAAATTTCTTAGTTTACCTTCAGAATGTCTACATCCAAACTAAGCTTAATATTCTTTGAGAGAGGCTGATTTAAAACATGTGGCGAGAATCGGTCATTGAAAAATTTACACATTGAAAAATATCAAAGCGAAAGAAAGCATTGTAGTCACTGTCGGTCACATAAACTTTCTGCGATTACTATGGCATGAAAAGTCTACGCACTAAAGCTAAGAGTCTTGAGGAAGAAGCGAGATCTCGGGCCAAATCGGAAAGCTAAGAGTATAAATGAAAGTGTGGAAATGCCTAAATCCACATCTTTGGCCTGGAATAAGTTGCTACAAAGCCCTAGCACCAAGGTGGGTCCGAAAATTGCTGGACAGTTCACGTGGGAAAAGGACAATGAGGGTGCCACCTGCCTGAGGGTCCCAGATGGTTGTGTTGATAGAGCTTTAAGCAAAGTGAATCTCTCCCTCGTTGGTAAGTTTCTTGGCTCTAGACCTAATATTGATTTCATTAGAAAATGGGCTTTGAGAAAGTGGAAACCTAAGGGAGCCCTGAGCATTACCATCATGCCAAAAGGCTTTTTTCTGGAAAAATTTAATCAGCAAGAGGATTTGGAATCGGTGCTTCTGGGAGGACCTTGGTGGTTGGGAAATATGGGGCTTTTTTTGAAAAAATGGTATCCTGGATTTGACCCTAATACTGAGAATATAAACACCATCCCAATCTGGTGTAGGTTACCTGGACTACCATTGCATTTTTGGGATGATGAAATTCTGCTAAATATTGCAAAATCCTTAGGTGCCCCTATCGGGCTGGATGGACCCACGAGAAACAGATCCAGACTTGCTTTTGCTCGTTTCTGTATTTTTTCTACAATGGATCAGGAGTTTCCGGAACACATAATCTTGAAATCTAGATATGGGATTTGGACCCAAAAAATTGAGGTTGAAACTTTGAGGTGTAAAAACTGTCATAGCATTGGGCACTCTGATAAAGGATGTTCCAAGAAGAAGAATCCTGCAATGGAAGCTGAACAGCCTGTGGAGGACTCAGTTCGGAATAAGGATAGTAGGATTCCTAGCACGGATAGCTGGAATGAAAAGAAAGCTCCTAGTCAGAAGGAGTTGGAATTAAATAGAAAGGGAAAAAAAGGGGCTTTAGAACTCAAATAAGGAAGCATCGGTTGCAGCGTCCCAAAGTTTAAGCGGACTTTACACTGAAAGTTACGAAGCAAAGAAAACCTGGAAAATCCTGTGAAGGTTTTTATGGTGGTGAACGAGCAAGAAGGCTCTGTGAAGGTTAATATAGTCCCTACTGAGCAATCTCAAAGCAATATGGAATTCGAGATAGATAATCAGATGTGTATCACTGAGGAAATTTTGAACAAGGAATGTACTGCTCCTAAAGAACCTGTGCAGAAAAACTCTCCTAGGGGAGATGGTAATTCTTTAGAAGATTTACTTCCTTGTTTCAGCAATATATCAGTGGATTCACCTGCTTGCTTCAGCATCAGAACAGCTGATATACATACATCGGACAGGACTCAGAAAGAATGTGAAGAGGGAGAAGTTACGCCCATCTTGGATGAGGAGGATCCAGATTCGGGATTCACAAAGGTTATTTCAAAAAAGAAAAAAAGAATGAAAGGTTTTGAATTGATCCCAGAATCACTTTACAGTGATAAGAAAAAAATAAAGATAACTGGGACACCTCCACATCCAGAACAACTAGATCTACTGCTAAATGAATAGTGGACTTTGGAGGAAGTACAAAAAGAGGAAGACCCTCTAAAAAGGCTCTTAGATCTAAGAGAACGGAGAGGGACATTGCAGATGGAGTTCAGCGCCAGTTGAACCATCAGGCAGTTCCAACCACCAAATATTCCAAATGAAGATTATTTCATGGAACATCCGAGGCCTAAATGGAAACTCCAAATAGAGAACCATCAAGGAGTTAAGGGACTCTAGCAATCCTAATATTTTGATTCTGCAAGAAACTAAGATGAAAGCTATGACCCTTGAAACTATTAAAAAGAGTTTCTGGGATATCTCTGAAATGGCGGCTGTTGACTCCCAGGGAGCTTCTGGAGGGCTGGCTACTCTTTGGGATAAAAGACATCTGTACTGGTATGGTTCTTAATGCTAGTATTAATCATCTTGCAATCAAATTTGTTGCTTTTGAGAATAATGGTGAATGGATCCTTTCTAACATTTATGCCCCTAATACGGTTAGTGGTAGAAGGAAGCTTTGGGCTGACCTTAAAACTTTTAGAAACAAGCATTGCTCTGCTAACTGGCTTATTATGGGGGACTTCAACTCTCCACTAAACCCAGGTGAAAAGTATGGAGGTACCTCCAGCTTTTCTAATGGTATGGAGGATTTTGCTGATTTTATAGCTGAACATAACCTCTTAGATGTGGATCTTCATGGGAATAAGTACACCTGGAATAATAGAAGGTTGGGAAAAGAGTTTATTCAGGTAAGATTGGATAGGGCACTAATTTCAGCGAGTTGGATTCTCAGTCAAGACTTCCACCTCTCCTCCTTGCCCAGAGTTGGATCGGATCACAATCCGATTGCTTTAAATCTTCTCAATTGGACTAAACCCACCAGAAGCTCATTCAAATTTGAAAAGATGTGGATGGAGCATGAAAATATATATGACAAGATAAAAGAATGGTGGGGATGGAATGGAGAAGGCACTGCTCAATATAGATTGGTCCAAAAGCTCAAAAATGTTAAAAAGCAAGTCAAAATCTGGAACAAAAGCGTTTTTGGTAATGTTTTTGAGAACAAAAAAAAGTTAAAGCAAAAACTTCAGGAGTTGGAATTAAAAATGGATATTATGGGGAGATCGGATGAAGACAAAGTCAATGAAAAGAATATTCTTTCAGAGTTGCATACGATCTGCAGTAGAGAGGAATCTTTATGGAGACTTAAATCTAGAGCTATTTGGCTTAAAGAGGGAGACAGGAATACGAAGTTCTTTCATATGACCACTTTGAAGCACAGAGCTTGTAATAGGATCTTAGAAGTTTCTAAAAACAACGGAAATATCATAAAAGATCCCAATAGCATCAAGAAAGAAGCACTTGATTTTTATAAAAAACTTCTTGAGGAGAGGAATATCAACAACTCTGAAGCTATTTCTTTTATGTTGGAGGCCATTCCCCAAAATAAAATTGAGGAACAAAAATTTAGAAATATTCACAAAGCGGTTACGCTTGAAGAGCTGCATAAAGTTGTTTTTGCTTTAGAGGGTGACAAGGCTCCTGGGCCGGATGGATTTTCCATAAATTTTTTCCAGAAATTTTGGGAAATCTGTTCGACGGATCTTCTCAGAGCGGTGAATGAGTTCTATAGAACGGGAAATCTTTTAAAAGAGCTTAATAACACTCACATTGTGCTGGCCCCAAAAAAAATGGATGCTAAAGATTTCAAGGACTTCAGACCTATCAGCCTTGTGAATGCCATCTATAGAATTTTTACCAAAATTATTGCTACTAGGCTCCAGCTCATTTTGAATGAACTTATCTCAAGGCAGCAGAGTGGCTTCATCAAAGGCAGGATTATACAAGACGGAGTGATTATGGTTCACGAGACCATACATTCAATGGAAAATAATAAAAAGGCAAGTATGGTCCTCAAGCTTGATATGAATAAAGCTTTTGACAAGGTCTCTTGGGTTTTCCTTGACAAAGTCTTAACAAAATTCGGGTTTCCGGAAAAATTTAGAAGAATTATTAAGGCTTGTATATCTACGGCCAGATTTTCTGTGGTTGTTAATGGTGAGCCAGTGGGTTTTTTTACTAGCAGCAGGGGTCTGAGACAAGGAGACCCTATCTCCCCCTTACTATTCATTCTCTTGGCTGACAGCCTCAGTAGAACAATTGGTAAAGCGGTGAATGACGGGCTTTTAAGTGGCTCTAAGCCCACCTCCATCAGTCAAGCTGTCTCCCATCAGCAATTTGCGGACGACACTATCCTTCTTCTTCTGGCATCTGTCATTGAAGCCAAGGCTACCAAGGCCTTGCTGCGGCTCTACGAATCTACTTATGGGCAGGAGATCAATTATGACAAAAGCACCATCTTCTTCTTCAACACTCCTGAGGAAAGACAACTTAAAATAGCTAAAATTCTGGGCTGTAAAATAAGTGAGCTTCCAGCCACTTACCTGGGGCTTCCTCTCGGCACTAGGAAAGTCTCTTGCAAGGTGTGGGATGATTTATTGGAGAGATTCCAAAAAAAAATGGCTGGTTGGAAAGGAGCCATTTTATCTAGTGCTGGTAAGTGCCTGCTCATCAAAAGTACTCTCCAAAATCTGCCAATTTATATCATGTCGCTCTACAAGATCCCCTCTTCTTTCAGGGATAAGATTGAAAGGATCCAAAAAAAAAATTTATGGCAAGGCATGGATGAGAAATTCAAATTTCACTTAGTGGCTTGGGATAAGGTTTGCACCCCGAAGTTTATGGGAGGTCTGGGTATAAAAGATATTGAGAAAATGAATGAGGCCCTCATTGCTAAAATGGGCTGGAGAATGCTGACTGAGAAACAACCCTGGATAGATTTAATTAAAGCAAAATATCTTAAACATCAATCTATGTACTCCTTTCTACAAGATGAACAGCTCCCCAATGGTTCCATTTTTGGAACAATTTGGTTAAAAGCAGAAATTTCATCAGGCAGGGCAGTAAATGGAAAGTGGGGGATGGTAGGGACATAAACTTCTGGGAGGATAATTGGTTTAATGGCAACCTCATGGAGAGTTTTGGGATGGCCAAGGACAGTCTTATAAACAAGTATGGCATCAAAATCAAGGGCTATATTGAGGAAAATGGTACCAGAAAGAAGTGGAAAAAACTTACTGTGGAGAGAAATGATCTAAAACAAATTACTTCCTCCCTTGAGATCAATTAGATCTTATTCCATTAAGTCGAGATGGATTCCAAGGATGAGCTGGTATGGAATAACTCCAATGATGGGAATTACTCTGTCAAAACTGGATACAATAACTTCTTTCATAGTAATCAAACAGAGTTCAATTGGAACAGGATTTGGATGTCTGATTTAACTCCCAAAATAATTTTTTTCCTTTGGCTGGCTATCAGAGGTAGGATTCTTACCAATGACAATCTGATGAGAAGAGGATTAATGATCCCTAATAGGTGCCATCTTTGTAAGAAAGATTCTGAGGATATCAGCCACCTGTTCATACATTGTGAGTATGCCACTAGAATATGGAGTTTTTCCCTTTCTAAATTTGAAGCTCTCTGGGTGCTGCCGAAGGATCTCAATCAGCTTTGGACTCAATGGAACCCACCCTTTAGGCATTGTGTTGTTAAAAGGATCTGGAAGCTGGTTATCCCTCATTTAATCTGGAGAATATGGAAGGATAGAAATGATATTATCTTCAGAAATAAAAAGCAAAACTACAAGATTAGTATTGGTAAAATTTCTAATGGTATCAAAGAGAATATTGCTGGATTTAAACCCCCAGAAACATGAGATATCCAGAAAATGAAGAATATATTCTATCCAACTGGCAGATAGGATCAATTAATAGTTGGAACAATCCCGGGAATAGCATTGATAGATCTTTGATTAAATGGCATCCTCCTGATCTAAATTGGTATAAGTTGAACTTTGATGGGGCTTCTAAAGGAAACCCTGGGATTGCGGCAGGGGGAGGAGCGATACGGGATCATAAAGGCAATCTGATAGCTGCGTATGCTGGTAAAATGGGAATTCAAACTAATCATTTTGCCGAAGCTCTATCTGCTCTTTGGGGTCTGAGAATTGCCCAGACACAAAATATTCAGAACCTCATTATTGAAGGAGACTCCCTAAATATCATTAATCTTCTTAAACAGTGCTCATCTCCAAGTTGGAGCATCAAGGATTTTATTGCAGAGTCCATAAGTATTAGTCATACTTTCAGTAACATCAGGATCATGCATACCTACAGGGAGGGTAATAAATTGGCGGATGTGCTGGAAAATTATGGCATTAATGTTAACCTTACAGTTTGGGACAATAATAGCATCCCTAAACAGCTTCAAAACAACATTCAGGCGGATCTCCATACGCAAGCAATATCTAGAAATGAGTTATGATTTTTGGGTGTGGATCAACTTCAAAAATACTCCCACACGTGTTGATTTAAAGTATTGGTTTATGCAAATCATGTCTAATAATCAAGATAGTGTGAATCATATGGGGAATTTCAAGTGGAGATACACGGTTTTGAAAATCGTGCATGCGGGCTGCATTGAGACTGTTAAAAGGTGGATTCAAACCTCCACGGAAACCGAAGGTGGCTGATAAAGTGATTGATGACAGGGAGTGGGCTATTCTCACATGCATTTTTCAGCAGGCTCAGATCAGCAGACACGCAGCCGATCGTGGGAAAAGCAACGGCTCTCATTTCCAATTATGTGGATTACTATAGCAAAAAGTGGACTGGCTTTAGAGATCAGTTAGGAATTTGTTGCAATCAGTTCAGAGCAGAGAAGATGGGGGGTCCTCCTTGTCAAATTGAGCCTAGTGTGGACCCAGACTGGAAAGATAATATTGAGCTGTGGAACATTCTTAGCAAGGGTGGCATAACAAACTTCATGGAAAAGGTTCGGGGCATGATCAGAGCATCTCTGTGCATTTTGCAAAGGATTGGAAGGAGAGGACAGTGGAATATGGGGGGCAGAAGGTCTTAATCAATGAAGAACTTATTGCTTTGAAGCGACCGGCCTTGGCTTGGAGGGCTTCCGATTCTTCAACAAAAGGGTCGATAAAGATGCTGAAGAGAGGAGATTTGTTGAGGGAGAGGAGAAGCTGACCTACATATAGTGGCGGGCCTGCTTGTTAGCTCGATCCCTCCACCTTATGATGAAGTAACCCACATGATGATACGGTTCATCTCCTTGGAAGGAAGGTTTGTCACTGTTCCTGTGAAACACCTTATTTTTCTTAATCACTTTCGTAGGGATCGTTTGGTTTGTTTCCCCCATTACTTGTTGAACTCTCTTGAACGCTCCATTCTAGAGTTTCAAAAGCATTCCCGGTGGTTCCTTTACACCAAGGGCTCATTTTTTGCTGCACAAATGTTGTCTCCTCAAGTTTCCTGGTCTCCCATCCTCCCCTAGCTCGATTCCCCCTCTGCCGGGCTCTGCTGCTGCCAGCCCTGTTTCTCCTTTCTCTGCCCCCACCACCGCTGCTGTCCCCCCCTGCCGCCATTCAGGCTTCTTCTCCCATTCCCCCTTCTATTGCTCCCACCCCCCACTTAGCCTCTTCCTCGCGGAGACCGGTTACCAGGGCTTCTAGGAAGCTTAACCTTGAGACTCTTGCTGTGGAGAAGGGTTCTCATGAATTTGAAATTGCTCATGACCTCCTGAATATCAGCAGTGCCAGCCCCCAGGAAGTGCACTTGGAAAGCTCTTCAAGAAGGCTGGAAGCCTTAGAGGCTGATATGAAACTTGTTGAAGGATGAAGTTAAAAACTTGGCAAAATAGAAAGGAAAGAGGAAGAAGGAGGAGGAGGAGGATGTTGACAGACCAAATTGATGATATCTATAAGAAGCTTGCACTCCTTAGACTCCCGCTTAGGGAAGGCCAAAACTCGACATGATTACAACATTGCCATCTTTAGGGCGATTGAGGAGTTCATTGAGCAACACGTCAAAAGTGTCTCCAACCTAAGCGGAGTTCCGGCAACTCTTTGGGGTAATGATAAGGAAAGTAAGAAGACCGTGGAGCAGCTGGATTATAATGACGCTGCCCACATGACAACTTTGGGTATGTTCAAATCCTGGAAGAATATCAAAACCATCATTGACAAAGCTACTAAAAAGTAGTTGTAGATGCTTCTGCTGTCCTTGTATGTTTTTTGTTTTTGCGGACCCTTTACTACTTTTTTGCAGTAATTTTGTTGTTTTGTTTCGTCTTGGTAGCTGTTTTTTGGCTACTTTGAACTTCATTGTAACATTTGGATTCTGATCCTTTTCTCTCTGGTTCTCTTGCTTATTCATAGTCCCTTTCAAAAAACTATTTGCACCATTGTCCAAATCAACCTAGGAAGTAACCAAATACAAATATATTCAATATTGATCATAGTGGCGAGAGAAGAAGAATGATTGCATAGCATATTTGAACATAACCCAACTCGAAGGTTGATAATTTTCCTTACCAAAAAAAGGATCAACTCCTACTTTAGTTTGAGTCAAATTAGGTGTTAATATCCCCTCTAATTTTGATCTTTCCTTTATAACTAGTATGATTCAAGAGGAGGAACGAAAAAAATCTCCACCACAAAAATGTTAAAGACTTCTTATACCTAGGACATGACTCTATAATGGCACATCTCGAAGGTCCTAATGATGAATCATTTTTATACATACCCTTAAACAAGACTAAAACTGGAAACCACATACTTTTTTATCAAAATAAACCATGAACCTATAATGGGCGTGAGGAACGCCTTCCTACACTGCACATGAAAGACATGGTGGTTCAAAAAAATCCAAGCATTTAGTCTCCAATTGATGATCTTATCTTCCCACTTCCACATGGACAAACATAAGGTCACTCATATGGAGAAACCTAGGGTGACATATAAAACACATTATATAGAGAACTATGGAGGAAAATCCTCTAAATTGAATTGTGCTCACATACCTTCCACGCCTTCATGTGGTAAATTATTTAACTAGGAATGAAAATCCATGAAATATGCACTCAACGTCTTATAAGAAAATAAATAGCGAACACACTAAGAAATATCGGTTCGAATAATTGTGTCCTTACCCCTTTGATCGGGAAATGTTACATACCCCTTTCCACCTTGTTTTTATTGTCCAATTTACAAAGTATCATGGTAAAGGTGACCTAAGAGATCACGTAAAATACTTCTTCATAGCATTCCAAGAAGTCACATACCATTTTAATTATCTTATTTACTTATTCCCATGGAGTCTTGGAGGCCGGACACTTGATTGGTTTCTTAATCTCTTGAAAGGTTCAATATATACTTTTACAAAATTATCTAATTTTTTTCACTATTTCTCATTCCGTATGGAAAGTGACATTACAATGTTAGAACTATGCAATACTAGATAATGCAAAAACAAAAATTTACCACTTTCTTATAGTGATGGTGAGAGTTAGCTAGTCATTTCCCTTGCTTAATTCCAGAGAGGAAAATCATGAGAATTTTTATACCTAATTTGCATCATCATATTGTCTTCTACTTGCAAATGCATTGTGTAGGTATTTTTGAAGAGGTCATTGAGAAGGGTAGCCAAATAAAAATGACTTGTTAGTTAAAGGGATCTTAACACCTTTCTAAAGATATTATGACCATAAACCTATTGAAAAATCTATTTTTTTAACAAAAAATGTTGTAGGTGATGGAATTACAAATTCTAAAAACATTCAACCAATCCAAAATAACCCACATCTAAAACTTGTGTGGGGACTGCCTAAACCAGAAAATAAACATGGGGACTATAATACACTTAGTTATTCCCTATCATCAATCCTTAGACAACTTGATTCGACCAAGATGATCACATTCCATAATACCAAACCTTTTGAGGATGATGTGCCTAAATCATTGTGGTAAAATGACCATGAATGTTGTGAATATCATCATGTAAAAGGTCATGGAATAGATCAATGCATGAATATTAAAAACTTTATTCAAGATCTCCTAGATTAAGGAGATATAGAACTCGACATGAGAACACAATAAATCATCAAATAAACATTGGGTATATAAGGAACCTTTTCCTAAGTATAAACAATTAGAATTGAATCTTGATCATGGTCAATTCTCACATAGTATAAGTGCCAAGCATGTTTTCGCTAAGACATCACATCCATTTGAATCTATAATTGGCTATATCCACCCCATCACTAACCATGTTACTACCATGAAAATAAATTCCTATAAGTGTTCGCTTTCTGATGCGACACACTAGTATTATTATCCCAGGACCCCTCTATTTACTCTTTAAGATTGTCATTTTAATGTGTTAGAGTAACTTGAGAAGACAATCTAAGATTTATTTATTGGATCTTCTAAAGATATATAATATTCATAAATACATCCTTTATAATACCCTTTAGGATTTGAGTGTTCCAATGAACATTGAAACTTCACACTTATAATCCTTGGTTGCACAAATCACCCCATATGAACATATTATTTTTAGCCAAAATGATATTCCAACGAGATAGCTACAAGCATAATTTACCATTATATATAGAAGTGATTATTTCCGTAATAAAGTCAAATGAGTGCTTGTGGAAAATGGATCCAATTTAAACATTTTCATTCTAAATATTGTTAGACAAATGTGAAATATAGATGTAAATATTGAGATTAGTGTGATCACCATTAAGGCTTATGATAACACATTGAGACATTCGGTATGAACCGTTACTTTACTTATGGAATGTGGGCCTGTCACACACAAAACTAGATTCCATGTCATTGATTTGGAAATTCCTTGTAATATTATCCTTAACCTCCCATGGATTCATGTCATGCGGGTTGTCCCCTCCACATTCCATCAATATATCAAAATTCATTATCAAGGTCGAAGCTCACATTCTTGGTGACTCGCAACCCTTTTCCCAAATCTGCAAAGTGTTGTTTTCCCACTACTAAAAATTTTATGACTTCCTTCTACATAACTTTGTGTTTAACTTGAATCATAGGCCCTTACCTCTCATGCCCATCTTGATACACTTCAACCCAATACAATTGGTATATCCACTTCCGCATCCCCCTTTCCTACATGGGAGTCCAAGTTGAAAATCCTTAACATGACTCGCAAATATTATGACCTCCAACATGGTCTCCTTATGTTCAATCTCCCACTATCTTAGAAAACACATGGCAAGCCCAAATTTTGGCCACAAATAACACAGGAGAAAATTAGTCTTAACTAATTCATACATGGTGGATTCTTAGTAGATGAATGTTTAGACAATACTTATACATACCAATCACCTAATGAGATAATGGAATCTTTTTATCAATCCCTAGAACATTTTATCCATGATAATATGATGTATGTCATGGGATACACAAAGGTTATGGGTATGGATTACATGAAAAAGGTATATGGGAACATGTCCCTACACATGAGATGATGGATAGATACGATGTCGTATAGATCCTTATGGTCGACCACCTATAGAATTTTACGCCACATCTTCTAAGTGAAAAGATATATCTTTTGAATATGACACCAATCCAAGGTCCCTTGTAGTCTCTAAAAATACCTTTCCTTAACGAATCTATTTTATGATACCACCAATTTAACCTTATCCCCTTCTACCATTGAACTTGATCTTTTACACCCATCCCCATCGATTGGCACCAAAATGACACATACCAATCGATCTATTTTATAACAAGGCGAAATCATATATTTCATGGGGCTACGTGAATACATTCTCATTGGGAATGATAAAAATTAATTCTCCATCAACCTTGATACATACACGTATTTCATGAAGGAGGATAATTTTTATGATTAGTAAAAGAAAAAATATGTAAAAAGATCTTCAAAATACAAAACAATAAACATCCAAATTCCATAATGAAAACCAATTTGAGGTACTTGTGGAAAAACAATGTCAAAAATAAAAAAATTATTATATAAGTGACCTTTTGTTGGTGAAAATATCATTGAAATGCTAATAGAGGAAGAAATCTATCTCCCTCCCAATCTTATGCATATAGAATATGGTTATAAGTTATTGGTTGAGGAAAACATTAATGTCAACATTGGCATAAAGGAATAACCTAAGATTCTTAATTTAGGAGGTTCTCTTAATCCATAAGAATATAAAGCATTAACTATTCTCCTTAGAGAATTTTTCTGATGTGTTTTCTTGATCCTATGTGACATGTTAGGTTTAGATCCTTCGTATTTGTGCACAATCTAGTTATTCATGGATCCACTAAGCTATTTGAACAAAATATCCATAAAATATATCCACATGTAGCTCTCCTAGTCAAAGAACAACTTGATAAATTATTGGTAGTAGGATTTATTAGACTTATTGACTATTCAAAGTGGATCTCTAATATAGTATTGGTTTGTAAGAATCCAAATTGAATCAAGATTTGCACATATTTCATGGATATCAATAAGGCATTTACTAAAGATTATTTACCTCTTCCCAACATTGACATGATCATCGATTCTACCAAAGGTCATGAAATTTTATCCCTCGTGGATGGATTTTCTATTTATAATCAAATAAAGATAGTCGAAGAAGACTAACATAAAACTTCCTTTACTAATCCTCAAGGAATATTCTATTATCACGTCATGAATTTGTTTCCTTAAGAATTCAGGGGATACATATTAGTGTGCCATGAATATTATATTTCATGAAATGTTACACGACATCGTGGAATATTACGTTAATGAAATTTTAGGAAGTCCAAAACATGAGCGAGTAACACATGGAAATCCTTCGTCATATTTTTTTAGTGGATTCGGGAGTATAAATTTAGGTCAAACCCAAATAAATGTGTTTTCAAAGGTGCAATATTAGGTAAATTATTGGGATTCATTGTTTCTAGAAGAGTAATTGAAGTAGATCCAATAAAATTTATAGATATCACTAAAATACCTCCTCCTAGAAACCTCAAATAACTTTATAGCTTATAGGGGTAAAATTCATGATATCCATAGACTCATTTCCCAACTTGTGATAAGGGCCATTCCTTCACCCATCTCATTAAAAGGATGTTTATTTTCAATGGGATCATGAATTCCAACAATCCTTTACACAATTTAACCAACATATCTAATATGCCCGTGTTAATCCCGCCTACCCAAGTCAAACCTTTTACTATTCATTTCAGCTGACCTAGTTTTCTCTAGGTGTTTTCTTATCATAGTATGATGCACAACATAAAGAGATAGTCATATATTATCATAGCCACACATTGATATCCTATGCATTAAATTACCCAAATATTGAAAATGCATGTTTAGATGTTGTCTTTTATTTTCAAAAGATTCACCATTACTTGTTGAATAATAATACCTAACTCATTTCAAAAGAATGACCCGATCAAGTATCTCCTATCTAAACCTACTCTTATAGGGAGGATGGAAAACTAGATCATTTCAATCGATGAATTTTACATTTAGTATGTCAATGAGGAAGCGGTGAAAATAGCTCAAAAATCAACTTCAGGAAGCACCATTACTACGAAATGGCATATTGAGTCTTGAATTAGGGAGAGGAGCCAATCATCGTGAATCATAATGTGGGAGGTTGTTAGAGCCACTTAACAATCATAATTTTTTTTTTTTAAATACCCTTTTGGAGAGCATGATTTTTTTAATATACAGATTTTCTTTCAAAAAATTTGAGTATGTGGAAAATATATTTTTAAGGGATTTAAAATAAGTACTTTTGAATACAAAGGAATTTAAGGCAACCCATTAGTTGTGAATAAAATCACCTTTTATGGGTTGTTTATGTGTCATCATTTCATTGGTTCATTTATTGATGTGACTTGATGTGACTTACTTTATTGGCTAGTTTTTATTTCATTTTTAACTTTAATTCAAATGGTCATTGGCACTTTGTTTCACATAACTACTAACAGTCATTGGGCCATTCACGGTCATTGGCTCCTTTCCCCTACCCATGCATGTCTTATTTTTCAAAAATATAATAGTTGGAAATTTTACTTTAATGGATCTTTTACCTTTCATGGCTCCGATGCAGGAGTCATTCTTATCACCCCTACTAGTGATCTTATTCCATAATATTTTATAATTGGTTTTCCTTGCCCCATAATATTGTGGAATATGAAGCCATTTTTTGTTAGTCTCGAAAGTCATCATTAAATAGAATATCAAAAATTTGAGGTGATAGGTGACTCATAGGTGATTATTGATGAGGGTCATCAATCCTCTCCATTAATAATGTCAATCTAGGGCTAGTGTCTGATGGCTATATGCATTAAGAGAAAAAATTCTTTGGAAAACAACTCCATTAAACACAATCCAAACTTGCATAAAATAAATCACACATGCGGAAATGTAAAGGCACACTTATAGAAATAAATTTTGCATGAAGGAAACACACTTTCATAAATGAAATTGCTAAATTAAAATAAATAAAAGATAAATCAGACACCTGCAGTTCACAACAAAAATTGTATAGAAAGAAAGATCACATAACATGAAATCAAAATTTACAACAAAAGAAAACTACATAATAAAGAACTGAACATAAAACATTGAAAGAAAAGAACATAAAACATTGATCCTTCTTCCTTTAAATGAATGGTGAGCTCATTCCTTGGAAGATGACTTAATTCATACTTTCAAACTTAATTCAAAACCTGCAGAACAATTTCACTCAGAAGATTGAGAAAGAATGGATCTATTATTCTTGGTAGGAAAAATTACATATATGAGTGTGGAAGGTTGCATTTATAATTTATGCATCCAACCAACTTATTATTTTAGGAAATACAATATAATCTTATCTTTATTTCAATCCTAACAACTAAGATCTCCATCTCCACAAAATATGGAGAGAGATATATTATTGGAGTCAAATCTTATCTTGCTTATTTTAGGAAGATTTTCTCCCAAATCTTCTCCTTGCTTTTTGGTAACAAGAATCACAATGATTTTATTCTCCTACTTTATTGGAAGGATATTTTCCTCAAAAAATTACTTTGACCAAATACCTCTCCCATATTTTCCATTTGACTTTGTTGTTTCTAACTATGGAACTTTTGGTGCTCATCTGATACACTTTTTCCTTGGACTGCAGCTCACTAAAAGTTAGATTTCTCCTTATTGGTAAAACCTATAGCAAATCTAAATGATTTTTTTGTTAAACACATTTCTATGAACAAAAAAATCTCTCATATTTTCCATTTGACTTTGATGTTTCTAGCTGTGGAACTTTTAGTGCTCATCTGATACACTTTTTCCTTGACTCGCAGCTCACTAAAATTAGATTTCTCTTTTTGGTAAAACATGTAAAAAATATGAATGAGTTTTTTTAAAATATTTCTATGAACAAAAAACTCTCTCAGATTTTCCATTTGACTTTGATGTTTTTGTCTGTGGAACTTTTAGTGCTCGTCTGATACACTTTTTCCTTGGACTGTAGCTCACTAAAATTTAGATTTCTCTTTATTGGTAAAACCTGTAGCAAATATGAATGAGGTTTTTTTAAAAACATTTATATGAACAAAAACCTCTCTCATATTTCCCATTGGATTATCTAATTATTCACAATTCCTCATTTTATGTATTTTGAAACTAAAATTGCATGTTTGAACTAAAATACATGTTCCGAACTAAAATCCAATTGTTCCAAGCTAACTCCAATCATTCCGAACTAAATTTGTAATTTCGGAACTAAAACTGCAAGTTCCGGAGCTAACTCCAATTGTTTCAAAGCTAACTAAAAACAAATATAACTTTTGCACACGATCTCAGATTGAGATGATTATTTTTTTGAACTTGCATAATTTTCTAAGAGGAATCTAGATATGAAATCATATTTGAGTTTAGATATACTATTCATTATCAATTCCACTTTTCCCAATAACTAGCATTATCTTTCCTTTATGGCCTGCATACACAAGACTTTGCATCTTTCCTAAATAATCAACATGATTAGTCAACAAAATAGATAACAAAAGAATTATAAAGAATGAACAAGATATATATCCTATATTCTATCTTAAGCAAACTATAAGTTCTAAGATTACATTTAAATCCACTTTCAAAGGTAACTTGGAAGGACAAAATAATGGTAATTTATGGCCAATTTATGGCCTCATCAATTATTTAAAAAGTTACAATGAGTATAATGCTAAGGATGAAAATCTTATTCCATATAAATGTATGGTAGATAGTCTGAAGGAATATTTTTTGATATCACCTTATAATAGATCCCATAACTAAAAATAAGTTTGTAGATGCCATGGTGACTATTGGATCTCTTTTGTGCCTACCTCCAAATAACAATCAATTATAGTTATTTTTGAACATATTATGATAAATACTTATGACATGCCTAAATCTTGTTTGATATGTTAAGTTGTTAGTCCCTTTTCCCCTAGTACATGGAAATTTACAATTTCTTACAATATGGTACCTTCCCACCTCACAATTCCTACCCCAAAAAATAAAATATTATCCAACGAATAACACATTATACCCTCCTTGGGTACACTCTCTATTTTCAAGGTTACGATGGGACCTGTTCATTGTTTTTGGATTCAAAAGAGTCTACCTAAGCTACTAAAGAGGTACATGAAGGAATATGTGGTGCTCATACTTGTGGCATGTTTCTGGAAAAGAAAATCATGTGCGTGGGGTATTATTCACCTACTTTGAAAAAAAATTGTTATCAATGTGTACGAAAATGTGTCTTGTGCCAAAAAATGGCAACTTGATTCATGCACCATCTAAATCCTTATAGCCTATTAATAAACCTTGGTCATTTTCCAAATGGGGTCTCAATATCATAGGGAATATCACACTGACTTCATCCGATGGCCATAATCATATCATCACCATAGCTAAATAATTTAACAAATTGGTAGAGGCTCACCCCTCTCACTTATGTAATCAATGATTAGATATCTAAATTCATCATGAACCACATCATTTTTCATTATGGCATTCCTTGTGCTATTATCTCTCTTGCATGGTAAATATTTTAAGAACAATCCAAGTAAAGACCATTTCTCTCGCACTTTAAATATGCCAAAATTAGTCTACCCACATTACCCCCAACATAATGGGTAAGTTGAGGCCACTAATAAAATAATTTCTTACATCACATGTGGAGAAGTTATTTGGTAAAATAAGTCATAATTGGCACCTCTAGATTCATCATACCTTATGGGATTACCGTACTTCCATCTACAAACCTATAGGATCCACCCCATACTCCATTATCTTTGGCATTGAAGATATTATTTCCTTATAGATCGAACTTACCTCTTTGTGTATATCCCTGAAATATTATCTAGAAAATGAAGAGGATTAAATAGTGGATACACTTGCAGAGATCGAGTTGTTTGATAAAAATACTTCCATGCCTTGGATCACCTCAAAGTGTATAAAAATTGAATTAGTAATAGGTAAAATAAAACATTATTGAGAATAATGTTTTGTATTTCTTAAATAAAATCAATTCAATACTACTAATGAATGAGAAAAGAAAGGAAAATTTGAGCCTAACTAGTTAGGGCCATACATTGTGGTGGCTAAATTTGGTTTAGGAGCTTATAAGCTCGCTCACCTTGATGGTATAGAAATTTGGGATCCCATGAATTTCATACACCTCAAATGCTTCAAACCTAAGCTCACATGCATCAAAAATCAAAAACTAAAATAAAATTTAAAAATCAAAAATAAAAAAGCCAAAAAAATAGTAAATAAAAATAAATTCATTTAATGGTGAAAACCACACATTTTGGCACCTTAGGCAAGTCCTTTGGAGAAATTTTTTTGGCGCCATGGAGGATTTTTTTGTTCACAAGAATCTCTTACTTTTGGGCATGATCGCTCCTTCCTAGATTTTCTATGGCTTGATTTCATAATCTTGATAAAACTTTCTCTCTTGGCCTTGATCGGCTTATCCTATTCTTCCATATTATTATTATTATTATTGGTAAATAGTTTTTTTGGAAAGGGACTATACCCTTGTACAAAAAAGTCTCAATAGCCACATATTACAATAAAAACACAATAAAAAATATCATGATCCAGATATTACATTATATCCCATTAGCAATTAGACATACTACTCAAAAAGTACCAAACCAACAACAAAATGTTTCAAAAAGAAAAAATAACAACTTCACAGCCAATTTGTAGCAACTCTGTAGATATCTCATTGTTTGTTTTCCCTGTCCATAACTTTCTTCATCTCCTGAAGGGAACTATAGAGGGAAATTGTTGTGACCTATGTGGGGTCGTTCTTATCCACTTAGGAAAATTCTTGATCTCGAACTAGAACTACACTTCAAATTGTGTCCGGAACATTACTTGATCATGCACACATTCTTAACTTGTTGTTCCAGGAAGTTATAAAAAATTTAGGGCTTCAAGAGTAATCCCCTGTCTACTCTTCATGCTAACAATTCTGTTGTCAAGGGATTTAAGTTTCTTGTAAATTTCTTGAATCTACTCCTCTCTGAGCCCGAATCCTCCTTCATTTTCTCTTCCCCTCCTGTTTAGACCATTATTTAATTTATTTCTTTAGGTATCCTAACTCCTTTTCAATCTTTGTCATCATCTCTTCCATGTCCCCATCCTTCTCCATAGGAACATTTTTCTGTATAGGGTCCCCCATGTGAAGAAGACTACGGGAAATCTCCATTTCTTTTGTTTTGCTGCTACGGAGGACTCTCTTTGGAGGGGGTGGAGAGTTGAGGGGATAATAAGGGTTTTTGGATCTGAATTTTCTTTACCCCATAGGATTAGCTGGAATGAAAGGCCTAGAGAATGGAGAGGTAGGAATCTTCACATGGGAATCATGGGAATCTTGCATATTCTTGCATATTCATGTGGGAATCTTCCCTTGTATATTCTAACCTCTCGATGGGGGAATATTAGTGTGTTTTTATTGTGTATATGTTTTTAAAAACTTAGATAAATAAAAAAAATTTAGAAAACCTAAGAAATCTAAAAAATATTAGAAAATAGAAAATTTTCAAAAACATTTGGAAAACTTAGAAAACCAAAAACATTCATAAAACCTAGAAAATCCAAAAAAATCACAAAACCTAGAAAATCCAAAAAGTCATAAAACCTAGAAAATCCAAAAACATTCGAAAAACCTAGAAAATTAAAAAACATCATGAAATGTATCACAAAACCCAAAAAAATATCTAACATAAAATACTAAAATTAGAAACTATACTACAAAACATCCTACTTCAAAGATCTTCTAGTTCTAGCACATGACATGAGGATCACCTTGTGATATTACTCCACCAATAATATTACCTTCTTATTATGTATGTCTTTCTATCATATATTGTTGTTTGGGGCATATAGTGCACATTTTATTCTATCATGACTTCTATGTCCTTCATCGATTCCCTTGTGTGTATCCTCACTTGGGGCATCATCTAAACCCTCATCATCTAACTACAATATATGGGTATTGAAGCCAATTAACAAAAAGATTAATATATTTTTCTTAAATATTACTTGTTTTAGTCTACTTTAGCATCTTACAAATATTGGTATTATGAATTTTCATGTCATTCTAAATTTTTGGTTGTATGCTTACATCAAATAAGAGGTATTTCGAGCTATAATGTAGTAAAAACCTATTACATGGCTTTATCATCCCCCATCCTCGTCACATCTTCCCATCCTACATCATCATCTATCTATCTTTCCATCCTAACTAACATTCCCTCTAACTAACCTTTTCCATTTCTTCTACCCTATTGCAACATGGTGATTAAAATGACTTGTTTTACCCCTCCCTCCCTATATATAGCCCTCTTAATGGGTGGTTTTGACCTCCACAATGGCATTTCGACCACCGTAATGTAACTTTGTTCCATCGTGATCATTTTTATCTTCTTTTCAAGCATTCATCATCTTCTTCTATCACCATATTGACACTCGAGGGGCATCACCCTTCCTACTAATTTTTCTTTTGTGCGTGCAAAATAAAAACCTCTATCCTAGATGCCAATATTCTATTCTACTCTCTATTATACTATCTTTAAATGGCATCACTTGTGCGAAACCACATCAAAGAGGGGAAAATGTAGAAACCTAATTTTCACCATGTAATTTTAATACTAAAATTACACTAATTTCCTTTCTTCCCATCATTACACTATAATTAGCAACCTTCTATTTAGTTGATTTCTCTCATCCTAAATGCCAATTAATGTCACTTTATTAGTTAAAATCCTCTTTTAATTAATTAATTAACCATTATTAATTAACTACACTTTTGTAATATTGTATTTAATTAATAAACCCTCTTATTAATTAAATCTCACTCTCAAACCCCTCTAATTCTACTAATTTCCCTCTATATCTCTTCTAAATAGATTCTACAAGCTAATCTTGACCTATTAATTAATCCCAATTGATTAATTAAACCTCCTCTAACTCTCATGGGTCATTAATCCTAATTAATCACTTCTAATCATGCTTATCCACTCCTAATTCTACATCTCCATTATCCCACATTCACTAGAATTTGTGCTTTTCTCAAAAAGGAAAGCTATAAAAGCAACCTAGTACCTCCTTACTAAAAAACACCATGTCCTTGTAAGACATTCGTACTCGAGAAAGCATTTCTATTATTGGAAGGAATTCCAAATTCATAAACCCCCTACTTGCTAAATTAGTAAAAGAAATTCAAACAAGGATTTTGTGCCATTTTGAGAAGATATCTTCCTTTATCAAGCTCTTTGATTGTTCATGTCTTGTGTTAGTCTTGAAAATAAATGCCCACATATCAAAAGAACATCTAAACAATGAAGGGATATTTTCATTCTTGTTTATACTGATTGTGCAAGTTATTTAGCTTATTATTCACATGCTTTATATTGATGTATTTGTTTAAATAATTTGGATAGGATTTACTTGGTGTTAATTCCTTTGTTAATTAGTCTAAATTTCTTAGTATGGATACACAGGAAATGCCATAGTATCAAAATTGACATGGGAGACAACAAGCTAGATTTACCTATGTTTAATATTCTTATAGGTGGAGTACATATTGTCTTGGGAGTCCAATGGCTCATAACTCACAACATTGGGAAAAATCAAATGAAATTCTAGGAATTATTTATGAATTTTTGTTCACAAGGAAAGATGTTTGAGTTCACAAGGTTGCGTGTAAAGGCTCCTCAACTACAAATATTTCATTAAATGTAGATCATCAAGGGGCCTAAATCAACAATTAATTATAGTGCAAGATAAATAGTCTCTAGGACTATATACCACCACTTTGTCGGGAGAGGAGAAAAAAATTATTTGGTTCTTGTTGAGGATATGCCATGAGTCAAGATACCTATATAAGACATTTTTTCCAAAATCTCTCCTCATTTCCAGCCACCACCCACCATATAACCCTCGAAGATCCACCTAAAGTTTCAAGTAGTCAAATAACATAGTGCACACCAATAGAAGAAGGTAATCCATTAGTATCAAATCAAGGACAAGATCCACAAAAAAAACAACATAAACATGGGAGGAGGAATGTTTCTTGTACCAGCATCCAAAAATCACCGACATTGAGGACTCGCTTATGTAAAACAACATCCAAAATCGGCCAACGTTCGGGAAAATGTTTCTTTAAAGGGGATGGGAAATTATTCCCTTAATCCTAGGTCATATATCGATATGTATAGCCGACCTATGGTTAACATAATCTCTTATCATGTCATATCATATTTATTTATTCTTTCATATTCTAAATAGGTCGGACTTAGTGCTTTGCATAATATAGTAGGGTATATATAAGAGTTATTTAGTAGTAGATAATCATCATATTAAGCACTTGAGTCATATTGTATGGTTCGAATTTCCCCCTCAAAATGGATAATTCATTCCACTTGCATCTTGTGATTATTTCTCTATATTTTAGTGTTCTTTCTTGTCCTATTTTTGTTGATAGTCAAACTATCTAAGTAATTTCATTACACACCAATGAAAATGGAATAATCAATGCTTACACAACTAAAACAAGGGAAAATGATGACACCTAATTATTTTCTTGTAAATTATTATTTTCTTTGTGATTCTTGTTATAGGGGTCCATTGTTCTCATTTTGTTGTGTTAGGATTTCCCAATGTTTTCATCACTAAAATATATCCAAATTATGTCAAATTTTCAGTTGTGTAACCTTTGATATTTCATATACACTTTGTTGAAAAAGCCATTGCATATGCGATAAGTATCACCAAACAAATTTAAGAGATTTTTTTCAAAGTTATTTTTTGACAACACGGGTTGTTTTACTAGTCACTAAATCATTACATCAATAAATTGGTTTCCATGTAATCGATTTCATTTAGTGTATATGTTTCTCCACATAAAATATTAACATTTTATTGTTATTTACATCAATTTAAATGCTTTTATGTAATATATATGGAAATTTTGGATCTCATGGGGAATTTTTGTAATAAAGTTTATTTAATTATTCAATCCATGGATTTAAAGAAACATGGGACTATCTCTAAGTTGTGGGACTTTCACTTTGTGAGACAAACCTCTAGAGAAGGTTGGTTCCTCTACCTATTCCTAATGCTAAACTACTCCTACTACTAGAAATGTAACTATCTAATCCTACTCTAACAATCCAAGGGACTAGGGTGAGAAAGAGATGCATAGAAGGGGAAATAATAAGATGAAAAAGGTGATAACACCAAGAAAAGGGGGAAATACTCTCTCAAACGCATATAAATGGAAGGAAAATGAAGGAGGAGAGGTAAGACATGAGTACCACATGTAGACACTAAATCACACACTTTGGTTATATTTCTAGTCCTGGTCACATACCACTATTCATATGATTCCTAATTGAGAAAAGTATTAATTGATCACTATCTTTGGCATCTTTTCTTGCTTTCTATTTTCCTCCTTGGTCTTACACAACTTCTTTTCTAGTCTATCTTTTCATACTTTGGAATTTATGACTCTGACAATTGCACCCAGTGCACCGTGACATCTTTATACTTTTCTTGCATCTTTTGGGTCTTTTCTAGTTGTAGGGAATCTTTATTTCTTACTACTATGCATTTAGTTGTTATTTACAAAATTAAAACAAGGAAATCATATAATGCAAAGCTATGTGATCATATTAAATTACCAAGCACTAAGCATCTACTATCTCCATATAGGGTTGCATCTAAAGGAATTTACAAGAACATTCAAACATCCATATAGCATCCACATAAGGGCAAGGGACTACATTGTTTGCATACACTTCATAGGAGGGTAAGTTCATTTTTCCATGCACACATCTATCTACATTTTCTACATCTAACTATTTCTCACTATCAAGTGTGACTCACTCAAGATCCATCGAGGGCACGATTCTACACACACTTACACATAACTACATAGAGTATGAAATGTAGTGAAATTCCCATATCGTAAGTCTCCTAAGTTGGGCAACCACCGGGTTAGTCCGAATCCCCATTTTCATATTTTCCTTTTTTAGGATTTGATGTGTTTTGTTGTTTTGTAGGTTCTTGTTTCTTCTTATATATTTCAAGTGAATAACAAAGAGGTCCATGAAGTACATGTGATCAAAGGAAACAACTAGCAACATCTCATGACCCTACAAAATTGAGTTTCATAGGTTCTAGATAGTCACATGTGCTCAAAATAGGTTTCTAGTGCCCTAGGCACCCTTGACCCTATATAGGCACCATAGTCCTAGATCTTCTCCGACATTTCTACATTTTTTGGGTTTGGTTGCAACACTATGAGTTCTTGTTCATCAGTTTTCTAACTTTTCACAACTTTGGCATCACTACGAATTATCTCGAGTATTTTATTCCCTCCATTTGTAAATAGGGTTTCAAATTTAAATTGCTTTTTTTCTCGGGTCAAATATGTATGTACTTAATTGTTTATATCATTGCACTAGTACATATTTTAGATTTAACATTTATTTATTTAAATATTTTCAAATCATTTGGTGAACCCCACTCATGATCGGTCTTTCGGATCCTTCTTTGGCATATCATCTTCTCTATCATGGCTCCTAAGGTTTATCAAATCTCTTTGTCTCAATTACTTCAAATACATGCACCTTGTAAATAGGTTCTTCAAAAATCCCTAGAGATACGCCCCCACTCAAGTGAGTGCTATTTTTGATCATCTATCTGATGAGTCTATTTATCCTATTCCTCCATCCAATCAACCCATCTTCAAGTCAATTCAAGCTTTACATTATTTATTTCAAGATAAATTTTAGGCTATGGAATCCATGATTGCATCTCTAAAATATGAAATCCAACATCTTAAGGATGCTTCTCAAGCTCATGTTAGTTCTTCTTCTCATCCTCATTCTATGTCTTCTACATGTGCTCATATCAGTGAGCCTCAAGTCTTTCCATTACTAGAATCCTCTCACGTTTGATCACAATGCTAAGCAACATGATATTCTTACTAATCTCCTTAGTCATCAATTGATTAGTTTTCCAACTACTCATTGTTATCCTCCTTATCGATGATCAAATATCAAGGTCTCCAATTTTTCACTTATCATCGAATCAATGGACATAATGACAATGACTACTATGCTTTACAATGAAGAATCATCAGCATATAGAGCATAAAGGCTTTATCTCATTTGCTTCAAAACATTATATTACATACCCTTATACAAATTCTATATCAAAATGGAATCCTATATATGCTCCTTCTATGTCTCATGAACATCATGCCATAACTTCTAATATGTATTATTTGTCTAGTAAAGTGTCACTTATTTAACCCACTCGACTAGAAACCACCTCTCAAGGTTTGTTTTTCATTACCTCCTCCTACTTTGAGTCATCTGCAACATTACCAAGTCAAACAAAGAAACCAACATCTCCTCCTCTCAAATATTCTATGACATTACCAAACAAGAAACCACTCACTACACAAGACAAGAAAACTCTAGCTGGCCTCTTTCAAATTCCTCCACTCGAGGATCCTAAGCCATCACCACTTCAACATCCAATTAATTTTGTCAAGGAAACTAATCCTTAAATTTATTTTCTTAGCGCCATCAACCGATCTCCATTACTTACATGCTTTGGGGAAACCATACTTTCCCCCTTAAATTGTTATCAAATGTCTCTATCATCTTATGCACTTGACACTCTACGCTTAATGTCTAATATCTCCTAAGCATCAATACAAACCACTTGATACACTTGTATCATCATTACCCTATGACACACTCTTCTGCTATGGTTCACACTTGATTATTGATGGCATATTATATTCATGAAACTCACATCATCACATTACACAATACACATTCACGACACATCTCTCTCACGCACAATCAACACAACACACTACCATATGACACAATCTATTTCCATGGTTTATACTTGACTACTGAGGGTTTAAATATAAAATGAGCCTCACCAAATCACTCACTCTCTTATGCTCTCGATTTGATTATCATATCTTTTCTATGGCACACTTCAAACCATTTCTCGATGATGCACTCTTGTTATATGGTTCATTATCAATTTCTGAGGAGGTATCTATAAATGAACCTCATCTCATACATACCAATTCCCATTCATTTGGGGAGGAAGTGGATCCTATCACACTCACTCAACATTCCATTACATCTCACTCATCCACATCATACTACATATCTTGGTTGCACATTGTTCTTGCTTACTTATACTTGCATGTACACTTTGCTTACTATATTCGTTGGATACATCGTATTTCATTATATTTTCTATAGACACATGCTCATTCACTTAACTTCTAGTTGTGATTGGTGAATCTACAAAAATCATTACATGCAACATGGATGCTTGGCACTTTACCTCTTACCAAATTATAGCAGCCAAGCTCCTAGGGGCATCTACTTTCATACACATCATAGGTGCTATTGTTTCATTTTATACTATTCCATTCATACTAGCACACTACTATATCAGATCATACACATTTTGACATACTTTCTATCTTTCTAACATGCTAATGGGTGCTTCATGTGCAACATTTTTCTTGCAAGAACTCTTTCTATCATGGTTATCTAACATCTTGCTTGTCTGTCATTGCTTGTGGGATTTTCCCTTCTTGTGTGCACAATGTATGCTTTTAGACACTTTGGCCTCAATTTTTTTGCAAAATCATGAGTAATGTCCCATGTTTTAAACCCAATTTTAATGGTCTACTTTGTTTGTACTATTTCCTATCTAATTTTTCTTCTTATGTGTTTAGTTTACATCTTGTCTTCTACATACGTGTTTATCTTGTTTACACTAACACTTTTTTCTAGCCACTTTATTTGCGTGTGCCTTGGTTTCTACCAAGCACACTCCCTTCCTCTATAGGGCATCATTTCATCACAATGTCCATTCCTCCTTTGGGACACATACTCCTTTTGACGTCGCATGCACTCCCAAATGAGAGGGGAATTTATTGAGTAAATAAGTCACCCCATACACAATTTAAAGTCACAATGATCTGAACAGTTTTAATACCGGTACAAAACAATATTAAGTCTCAACAACGACTCATAACCTAAATCGGTTTGTTAGCATAGTACAGTAAAACAATAGCGTCCTGACATAGATAGTAGTGTCTATGAACCTTTGACCCTTATTAGGTGCCTATGACCAAGGGAAATTAAATATTCTTTTTTAGTTCAAGATAGTTTTGGTAATTTACATAGCAATATTTTATATTTCTATTGGCATGCTTCTACTACACATTTGTGCATTCTTCTACAACATGGGCTTCTACAAATTTTATTCGTATGCATCTCTATCTACTTTATGTTAGAGATATTTTCACCCACCAACATAAAGTGGGGAAAATGTAGTCACAAAATTATGCACTTTACTATTACATTTATATTGTCAAGTATGTTATTTTGTATATGGATCTCGTGTAATAAAAGTATTCACTAATGACCCATCCTTCAATATGTCATTAGCTAGTCGATTGTTATTGTTGTTTTTTATCATATTCATCTGAGTTTTCTATACATTTTAAGGCATCTTTTAGGGGCTCTCAGTGTGTCGTAATTTTCTTGGTTGTCATCTCTAGTTCTACACTAGGGCACCAAGTGATCGAGAATCATTTTTGAAATTTCCCTAAACATCCCTAAATGGTGTCAGTGTAGAAGATCATCTCGAGAGATTTCCAATGACTATGAGAACGCGAAAAATAGGACATCGGGAGCTCTAGATATGTCCGGTCAAAATTCGGTCAAGAGGAAAGTCAACTCTAGTCAACTAGTCAATATTGGACCAATCGCACTACGACACATGGCAAAAAGGTGTTGGTGAAATTGGAGGGGTTTTAACCACCGGTCATCGACAATCGTGGAATGGAATGGCACGTCGGAACAAGAGGCTCAACTTTTGTTACGGAGGGGAGCCCGCCGCCGTGTGGACTATGGTATTATCGCCGACGTGGTGGGTCCACAAGCCACCACATGGCTTGCCACCACGAATCAAATACGATCGATTTTCCTATCGGGAGATGACAAGTGGAATATATGCTATTGACCGAGTTAATTATTTCCATACCACATTACATGGGTCAAAATTATATTTACTTGGTAAGTCCACTTTCCAAATGCCACGCATTATTCCCAAATTCCACATACCACGCATTATGCCACAAACTATACATATTAATGTTTATACATTAGTATTAAACCAACCACTTAACCGCCATTTTTCCAAGGACCACGTGGAAGGGCGAAGTGAAGCGGTGTTGGAGGGGTGGTTATGCTCACGTGGTCTTTTGACCACTTCATTTGCGTGGGGGAAAGGCTTATTAAAGCCTTAAACAAATTACATCCCACCAAATATGGGATTTAATCCCATTTCAACAAATGCATCCGCCAATATGGGTATTTGATCCCATTTTTCATGTACGGCTAAGGTTTAAAAATAGCCTTAGGATTATATGTAATCCATTTTTTAAGGGCCCTAAAAATGTATAAATATGGAACCCATTTGCATTGTAAAGAACCCAAGCTTATTATTTGTTAAGCTTATTGTGGGGACACACATCGGCACAATGGAGAAGCTCATTGCTAGAGCGTGGAAAGGTGGACACACATTAGTCCGAGAAGCTTATTATTTTTTAAGCTTATTTGTGAGATGTGTCAACAAATATTGTTTATTGGCCTATTATTTTAGGCAATAGTAGATGAAATATTTGTGATTGGGAGTAAATTATAAACTACCCAATAGGCCCATTGAGCCACACCAATTACTTGCAAATCCTGGATTGTTGACCGGAGTGCTAGCGTCGGGAAGGTCGATCGAAGCCAAAGGAGATTGTGCATTAGGAAAGTGAAGAACAATTCGACTGATCATCGGAAGTTTTCAAAGAACTGGTGTACTGATAGGCAAGTAAAATTCCATTAGGT
>CM031241.1:82851464-82958525 GCA_018340775.1 Taxus wallichiana var. yunnanensis | reverse complement strand
ATCTTTGATCATCTTTATGACGAATCTCTTGGTTTAATTCTAATTAGCCCATCTTCGATTCAATTCAAGATTTACATTCTTTATTTCAAGATTTAAATTTCAAGCTATGGAATCCTGATTACATCTCTTAAATCGAAAGTCATTTCCTCAAGAGATACTTCTCGAATCTCATGTTAGTTCTTCTCTTACGTCTCATTCTAATCATATGTCTTCTACATGCGTGCATATTAGTGAACCCCAAGTCTTACCTCTCCCTGCGCCTCTCAAGTTTAATCTCAATACTAAGAAACCTAATAATATTCCATAACTCCTCGGTCATCAATTGATCAACTTGCCATCTACTCATCGATATCCTCCTTGTAGACATGCAAAATACTAAGGTCATCCATATTGTAATTATCATCGAATAAACATACATAATGACAATGATTACTATGATTTACAACAAAGAATAAAACATCTTGAGTGTCAAGGTTTTATCGAATTCACTACACATCGTTCTATTACATGGTCCTCTCCAATTGTTACATCTCAATGGGTTCCTAAATCTGATTCGTCTATGTCTAATGAGCATCATGCCATCACTTCTAATGGTTGTTCTATGGAAATTCAAGCACCACCTAAGAAACCGCCTCTCAAAATCAATATAACACCTCCTCCTCTCAAGTCATATGTGACATCACCAAGTCAAACTAGGAAACCGCCTCTCAAAATTAGTCTGCCTTCTTCTCCTATCAAGTCTTCCTGAAGCAACGACATCATTACCACTAAGCTACCACCATTCAATATTCCTCCCCATCCTACTCCACTTCTATTTCCAATTCATTTTTTCAAAGAAACTACTCCTTCTACTAATGGTCAGGACACATTTCAACCTCCGCCATCATCGCATGGTCCTATTTGTTTATGCTTACCATTGATTCGATCCATGTATCTCTCTCTTATCATGACACAGATAACGCTCTCCCATAATGGAAAGGTATCTCTCGCATCACTACATAGATTTCATCATTAGCACACTTTGGGGCATTATGCTTACTTCACAGCTCTACAGCATCAATTGGTCACCATTTCTACTCATACGCTTGCACTGTGCTTCATGTTTCATCTCTCTAAGCATCATTACACACCCCTTTGATACACTTGTATCATCGTTATCACAGGACACACTCTTGTGATTTGGTTCACACTTGACTATTGAGGGCATCCTATACACATGAACCTCACACACTACATGCTACACACGACACATTACACATAATGTTGTACACACCATACACTCCACATTTCATGTATTCATCTCTTTATGTAACATCTACTCAATGTATTCACAACATAACTTTTTGGCATCTGCCTACATATAATCATTACCCTATGATGCACTCTAGTTCCACGGTCCATACTCAACTGCTGAGGGTCTATATCTCAAATGGACCTCATCACACTCACACGTTTAATAACTCACTCATTCACTCATGCGCTTACACTCTACACTTTGTGCTTTGATGATCACATATTTATAGTATACACAATTCAAACCATTTCCCGATGATGCACTCTTTCTTTACGGTTCATTTTTGACTGCTGAGGGGGCATGTATAAATGAACCTTACCTCATACACACTCGCTCACACTCACTCGAGGGCACGTACGTCTCCTATCACACTCACTCTGCATTCCATTCCATCTCATCCATCCACAACATACGCATATCTTGGTCACATTTAGTCTTGCTTACATTTACTCATTACATGTACACTTTATTACACATGCTAGATAGATATCTTATATGTCATTATCTTTTTCCATACACACATGCGCGTTCACTTACTTTCTAGTTATGATCGTAGATTCTACATATTGATACACACAACATGGATGTTCGTTGTAGTACCTCTTACCATCCCACATCATCTCCTGGGGAGTATCCAATTTTGTACACTATAGGTGTTATTATTTCATTTTGTTTCATAACACACTACTTATATCGATATACATGCTTTGACATACATTTTTATCTTTTAACATGTGAATGGGTGTTTCATGTGCAACATTTTTTTATAGGTGTATTTACTTCCATGGTTTTCCTGTTACATTGCTTATTCTTGCTTGTCATTGTTTGCCACTTTTACTGAGATTTTCCCTTGTCTTATGTGCACACTTGTATGTATGATTTTGGCCTAGTCGACCTTGATTGTCTTGCGACATTGTGAGCGATGTCCCACATTTGAAACCCATTTTCACTGTGTCTACATTGTCTTCTTCCGTCTTAGCTTACATATTATTTGCTTATTTGTTAGCTTACATTTTACATGCATGTTTGTCTTGCTTGTGCTAACACTTATCTCCTAGCCACTTTGTTTTTGTGTGCCTTGGTCTTTACCAAACACACTCCCTCCCCCCTGCAGGGAACAATTTCAGCATAGTGACTAGTCCTCCTTTGGGTCACATTCTCCTCATTGACGTCGCATGCACCCCAAACGAGGGGGAATCATTTGGGTGAATTGGTCATCCCATATAATATTTCACAGTCATCACAACACAATTTAGTACTGGTACAAATAATTCATCAATTAGATCGACAAATGCATAGATCCTGACTTGGGTCCTTACCACAACACAAACACTAGCACCCAAACCCGAACATCAATGCATGGGCTCCCCTGACCCTTCTTGGATGCCTGTGACCAAGGGTAGTTAAAAAAAATTCTTCAGTCAAACATGAGTCTAAAACAATTCACACAACAAATTTTACAGATCATACAATCCTTAACTTTGAGCATACATATAGTATGCAAAATGTTCTTCTTCACATTGGATCGAAATTGGTTGAACCAGATCGGATTTTTACACACCATTTTCAATGGTGTTCCATACTTTGGGAAGAAATTAAAGGTTGGAGGATGACACCAAACTTTTCTCCCTACACTTCTTCCATTCTTGGCATGAGATCGCCTAAAAACTCACATTAGATCGCCAAAAATGTTCTCTTACATCATCTATAGGATCCTTTCTACACTCTTTCTCCTCATCACAAATCAGGTGCACATGTTCCTTTTTCACATTTTTACATTTTACATACTTTCTTACATGTTTTTTACTCATATACACGCGTATTTGACTACTTTTTCATTCTTCTCTTTTACAGGTTTGTCCTTATGGGAAGTGGTAGTCAACATCATCCTACATCAACAACATCAACAACATCAATCACATAAGCATCGACATCAAAAAGAGGCATATTGGTGACATCTACAACATGTGTTTCTGCCCTAGGGTCGTCATCATCATCATCATCATCATCACATTTTTACACTTTCTCCTCTCTAGTTTCCACGCTCCACATTTTTATCACTCCATGCTTTCTCTTGTCCTCGGCACTCTTTCACCATCAATCTACATGGTTATCAGGTATACATCTCTATCTAATTTATGTTATCAAGATTTCTCTCAACAACATAAAGTGGGGAAAATGTAGACACAAAATCACGCACTTTGGGTAATTATCTAGTCTTGATTGCATATTACTATTCATATGATTCTTAAGTAAGAAAAGTATTAATTAACCCATGTCTTTGGCCATATTTGCTTTCTTTTTATTGTGACTTTTGGTCTTACACTTTTTCTAGCTCAGTCTTTCTTTTTACACCTCGACATTTCTCATCCTAGACACCAACACCCAACAAGGATGCCAACACCAGGCACTCTGTCCCCTCTGGGTGCCCCTGACCTCTTTATACTTTGTTCACATCTTTTAGGTCCTTTCTAGCCATTTAAGCATCTTATATTTTTGGTAATCAACCTTTTAGGGTTAATTACAAAATTCAAGCAAGGGAATCATATAAATATAAAGTTATGTGATAATAATAAGGGACCAAGCACTAAGCATTAGCTATCACCACCTAAGGTTACATCTAAAGGAATCTAAAGAACATTCAAGCATCCATCTAACATCCACACACAAGGTCAAAAGACTGATATTTCTACATACACTTCATAAGAGGGGAAGTCTATTTTATTCCATGCACACATCTATTACATTTTCTCTACATCTAGCTACTTTTCTTGTTATCAAGTACGACACGCACAAGAGCCACCTAGGGCACGATTCCACACACACACACAAAACTACATTGGGTCTGAAATGTAGTGTAATGCTCAGTCGTAAGTTCACTCATTTGATAGCTAAGGAAAGTTTGACCCCTCGTTTGCATTCTTTTCTTTTTGGGATATGATGCACTTGTGAGGGTTTGTAGGTCATTCTTTCATTACAGGTTATGAACAACCTCAATGAACATTGTGCGACCTAGTAACGACCAAAGGTGAAAGATAACGAACACCTTGCGACCAAAAATATGGTTTTCTAAGCTTATTGGCCATCACAGGCACCTAGAGAAGGTTTGTGGCGGATGAAGGTGCCCCTGACCCATTCCGGCGCCCCCCAGTCCAATATATTCCTCCATCTCTACATTTTTCTGAGCTTCATTGTGACATTCTATTCTTCAGATGCTCTAGATTTCTAGCTATCTCTGCACCTTTGGGACATCTATGACACAACTAAGTCATTTTATCCCTTCTTTACAACTAGGGTTTCATAAATTATTAGCTTAATTTGCTTGGGTCAATTTCTGTACTTAATTGATTATTCATTTACTCACATTGCATTCAAATTACACATTTATAAATTATATATTTTGCTTAATGACTACCTAAGCTAACTTTGTTTTAATAACATGATATATATTATCTATTATTGTTGTCACACCAGTTGAAGTCAAGAAATACATTGCAAATATTGGAGCTTAGCCAATTTTTTTCTCCATCATCCTTTACCTGTCTAAAAATAGTAAGTGCATAAGCAATTACGCACTTTGCCTCCAGAGGGTTTAATTATGCCTCCTCATGAAAACACAAAAAAACTAAATATCTATGAAACAACTAAGTCATTTTATCCCTTCTTTACAACTAGGGTTTCATAAATTATTAGCTTAATTTGCTTGGGTCAATTTCGTATATAATTAATTATTCATTTACTGCTACATTGCATTCAAATTGCGCATTTATAAATTATATATTTTGCTTAATCACTACCTAAGCTAACTTTTCTTCAATAACATGATATATATTATCTATTATTGTTGTCACACCAACGAAGTCAAGAAATACATTGCAAATATTGGAGCTTAGCCAAATTTTTGCTCTATCATCCTTTACTGTCTAAAATACAGGTCATGTATAAGCAATTTGCATTGGCCTTGTAGAGGGTTAAATTATGCCTCCTCATGAAAACACAAAAAAACTAAAGGGACCTACTATAGCAAGTCGATGGTTTCCTTCGTATTTTTAGATTCAATCCGAGATACTTCACTGCCTCGTTGTTAGCAAAGAGATTTGGTTAATATTTTCCTTCGTTTGTTTGAATGTGATGGAGGAAGGGGGTGAGATTTTGGTCTAGTTAATGGATGAATGTTTGTGCTTCGACGAGGATATTGTGGATAGAGTTATTTGGAGCCTAGAATGAGACATTTTTGGCATTGACACTAATGCAATTTTTCCCACAACTTCTCTGTCATCATTTAGTGTTTAAGGGGTTAATTCTATGCAAAGTGGCTCAGTGTATTCACTGGAAAGCAAAAACACTCGGTGTTTGATGTATACAATGCCAATGTAAATGCAATAGGGTATCAATATGTTTGTGAAGGTGACAACCTCTTGGGTTATCTGATGGAAACATTTGATGAGGATTATTTTTGACTTTCGCAAGGTTGACAACGTGACATCATGTGAGGTGGTTATGGCTTCCATTTCTCCATCAATTGAAAATGCACGTGTGGATGGCAGAGATAATTTCAAGGTTGTTGATACATGATTCTAGGTGGACAGATAAGATATGACACGCTTTCAGAAAGCTCTATGATTTCTAACATGGTATACGCCTTTTGACGTAAAGTGATGAAAGTGGAATTGAATCAAGATACTAAAAGTACATGTTGTCCTCGCAAATAATGCTAAATGTATATGTAATTTCTTTTCCCGAGGATAAAAATGAAAATGTTTATCGAACAAATAAAAAATTATAATTACCAACAGGAGGATCATATTTCAACAAAATCCAATTGCGATTGTACGAAATCTCTCAAAATGTCTTCAGTAGTTTTCACTTTTCTAACAATGCTTTGGTGTCATTAGGGTTCTAAATCTACCTATATAACGGGAAGAGATTGTTATCAAAGAAATATAAATGTTACAAATGGCCTTACCTATATGATTTTGAACAAAATATAATGCCATCAAATTCCCTTCTCAATCTCAAAGCATTGTGTAGAGAGGGTCAGTTGAAAGATGCACTACATACTCTCTTTACTGCGAACAACCCTCCTGTAGACTCTTCTCCATATATTCATCTATAGCAATCTTGTATTACTCAAAATCCCTTACAGAGGGTGAGAAAATCCATTCACACATTAATTACAAAGGGATTTACATTTTCAACAAACACATTACTACACAATATGGTTGTCAACATGTATGAAAACTACGAAGTTTGGTGGATGTTCACATAGATATTGCATGGCTAACAATGAAATGATTTGATACCTATTATCAAGTAGTCCATGCGATAATAATGATATCATATTCATCATGTGAAATGTTTCCATATTTATTATAATGACTTAGGTTAATCAACTATCACAATATGCAACTCTTCTCGCACCGCTTCACCCCTACATAAGATTTCTTTAACGAAAGTTAGATCAAATATCTAAACTCATATAAAGGATGAGCATAAATAAATGGTAGGCATGATTAATGCATTAGTTCATGTGTTTTTTTTTGGGAAGGAAAATGTATACAAATCAGAATTAACGATTTACAAAGACAAATGCGAGAAGAGAAAACATACAAAAACATGACAAGTAGAAACACAAGTAGGTAGAAGCGATCACAATTTTGGTTAATTTGGAGTGAAGTCCCATTGAAGAGGAGAAGCCGGGAGAGAATGAATCGAGTTGAGGCCACTCAATTAAGAAGGCATCATTGAAGATTTTTGCTTTCATTTTTTGGGTCTACGATTTGATTGATGAACCTATGATGTAGGAGGACCATATAGTTTCAGAGGTTCCAAGTATGGAGCAGGCTATAGGAGAACCTTCAATTCTTCCTTCCACTTCATCCCCTTCAAGCTCTGATGTTGAAGAAGAGTTTGATCTTTCAAACTTCATGTTTGAGGAAGAGGGAAACCATGGTGAGCAAGTTTCAGATCAGGAAGACACCATGGAGGAGGTTGAGCACATGCAACAGGACAACAATAAGGCATATTATCTATCTGACTTGGAGGATTTCTTTGATGAAGAAAATACCATGGAGATCACATCATTTTCTCTTCCATCATCCATCTTCCAAGCACATGAGCCTGCTGCCATAAAGGAGGGCACTCAAAGATAACATCATGTCTCACAACATCCCTCTGGAACCAGGGTTGGAAGATCATGGTCTTCCATGTTCTTCACAAGAGAAAAAAAATCCAAGGAGATGTCATCATCTCTCTCTCACCATCCATCCAAGAAGGTCCACAAAAAGACTCCATTTTTGGAGTTAGAGTTCAGAACCATGGGATCGATTCAAAGGACCATACCTTGCCCAATCAGATATTTGGCTTCATTGGAGCCAAGGGAGAAGCCAAAACCAGTCATGCCTACTTCAGGGCATGAGGATGAGCATCAAAGTACCAAGGGTCATCATCAACATCTCCAGGAGTCCAATGCCAATCAGCTTGAGGAGGTATTTTTGGTTAATGTAGATACCTTGATGATTTGGGTGGAGGACATGCTTAAAGTCAGTTTTTTATTCATCCAGGCAGCCATATTCAGTGTCAAATCATTTGCATGGCTGCCCCTTTTGAGAAAGGGAAGCTATTTCTCCCTGCCTAGTAGGGCTTTGTTTAAGCTTTTCTTTCTTTCTAGTTAGTATAGGAGTAGGAGTAGATTTTGTTTTCAGTAGAAAAAGTGCTTGTGCACACTCTACATGTCTCATTTGAGGCATGTATGATTTGATTCTTTGTACATAGTGTTGTTGTTGTGTTTTGTTGCTCCAAGGTTATGTCATTGTGAAGTTCAATGTGCCCCGGGTAAACATTGTAACAGTCCATTCTTGGATAGACCAAGGCCATGCTCTTTAGTATTCATGGTAGAAAGATCCATAACTATTTGTAGCAGTCTATTCCTAAAAATGAAACAAATTCGTAGAGCAACCAAAGGATGTTTTTTAAGTCAGTCCATTTAGGGACAAATGAAAGCCCCTAGGTCAATACAATTTTGTACTCTCAGAAACTCCATTTCAAGATTTTCTTATGAAAATTGAGAGTGTAGACACGCGGGCAAGCTCAGGGACAGGCAGAACATAGAAAGTGCAGGCAGTTGGGAGTCCATTTTGAAGGAAGGGTCAGTACCAAGCCATTAATTGTGACTCCATGCCCAATGGACGCTTCAAGGCTACTTGGTCTCTTCATCTAGCAGGTAGATGTCCCCGTGAGTCACCAAATTGTTATCCCAAATTTGCCCCCGACAAATTTGGTCAAGAAAAGTCCTGCACATAAGGAAATTATGAAGGAAATGACTCAGACCCGCAAGCTCACATTCCAGGATGACAAACAAGGTTGCAGAGGGACTTTACAATGGAGTGGCGGGCTTATGAAAGATCAAACGACCCCGTGCAAGAAGAAATTCAAGAAACGAATCTATCGAGTGAATCCGTGCCTCAAATCCAACAAACAAATTACAAGCGGGCTCAGGAAATGGAATGGCAGGGTTGGGGAAGGAGGCCGAAAGTGGTGTCAAAGGAACTAGAGACTCAAAGGAAAAGAAATGGCGAAGATTCAAAGTCTTTGGGCTCTAAAATAGTTTAGGATGGACCCCAAAATCGACTAAGTATGGAGGAGACAACGGAAGCTACCAAGTGTCCAAATGATGCACCTCCAAAGTTAAAACCAAAGGGGTAGGCTCAAACAAGCACCAAGCCTCCATGCATCCAGAGCTCCAAAAAGTTGCACCGACCATTGAAAATTCTTTGACTCAGCGGAAGGGGCCAAGTGTCGGCTCAACATAATTCCAAAATGGGAGCCCAAGGCAGAGACTCAAACTTGCACCAGCCCTCCACATAGCCAATGGTCAACAAAGGTCAAAAGGAGAATGGGCCCAAAATGGCTAAGTAATGAATGCAGGTGGAAGGCACCAAGTGTCCAAATAGTGCACATTCAAAAGCGGACCCTGAGCAGGAAGTTAAATGAGCACGGCCTTCCACGTGTCCCAGAGCCCAAAAAGGTGAGGGTAACCGTTGAAAAGTCCAAAGGCCCATGCGAGGTCTCCACGTGTCGTATCTCGCACTACTCCAAAGGTAAAGTCTGGGGGCAGTTTCTAAACATGCGCAAAGCCTCCACGTGTCTTGGGTCGGATATAGTGCCTTTGCCCGTGGAAAAGACTCAGAAGAATACAAAGGAAATAGGGAAACCTGTGCAGACGCCGCCACGTGTCACATGGGTGCTATTCCAAGAGTGAAGGAAGGAGTCAAATCTCAAATGAGTGCAGAGCTGCCATGTGGACCCGGTACAGACAGACTCATTTAAATATTACGTGCCCGTGACCCAAAAATTCAAATGACCATATCTTTTGAATGAGAACTTAGATTTGGGTGGGAGAAGATTTTTTGGAAATGTCTCGACGCCCTCTATGCCTTGGAAACATAAAATATCATTTTTACAGGTGTTGGTGGTGAAAAATGGGAAAACATCTTCTAGGCCATTAATACAGAGCTGATTTCTCCAACTACCAGACTGATTTGATTTGATTTGTTGCTCTTCTTCAATACGCCGATAAACAGAGGAGCCAAAAGTGATAGATTTGGTGTGGATTTGAAAAAGGCATTGATTGATAGCAGTTGAGTCTTCAAGGCAAGATTCAATGCATATCCTGTGGTAGTTGAAACATGATTCAACTTTTCCCTCTTCTCTCTCTTATTCTTTCTATATATTGTAACACTTCTCATTTGAAAAGGAGAGATTATTCTAGGCGTAGGGAAACTCTGTCAAATTTGTTTCCTAACTCCATTTTGAGTTGAAAACCTTCTCCTACACCTAACAAGCATTTTTGTGCCTCTAAGCGAAAACGTAATGGTCATGTACCTACATATAGCAATAAAATGTGTTTTTGTGGTGTTTCTTCAACCCTTTGCATTGTTTTGTTGTCTCTCCATGCCTCTCCCTTTCAAATCTATTTTATGTGCATGTATTTCACATTTGTAGGTGCAGGGCATTGTGTTTCATGGAGTTTTGATCATGGATTAGGGTCTGGGTTTGTGTCACTTCTGTCTAACCTTCCCATCTTCCTTTCTCCCATGTTTCATCCTCCCTCAACAAAGCATCTCACCCCTTTCCTTCTCTGGTGTATCACCGCTTTAGTGTAGGCTTTTCTTTCACCCTCTCTTTCTCTCTGGTTCCTTGGAATGGTTAGATTAGGATAGTTTAGTTTTTACCTGCATTAGAGTAGCTCATGGTAGGTAGTTTAGGAACAAGAACCAACTTTCTCTGGAGGATCATCTCAAGTTTGTAAGTCCCACAGCTTGAGAGATGATCCAATGTTATGCAATCACATCAATGCCCCATTTTAACCACTTCACATCTTTGGCCATTCGGGGTGCTATGATTTTGCACTAACAGTTTTGGCATGCCCGGTGGGACAAGAGGTATTCACTTTATTTCATCAAGTTGATGTGTTCTTGGTGGGATTCAGCCTTTTGAGGCACATGCAAGCACATCTGGATGACTCCATCTGGTCAAAAACCCATTCTCTGAGTTACAGACCTTTTCCATCCATTTCCACTCATTTTCATCCATTTTCTTCTTCCATCTCTTTCATTTTCTCCCATTCCATGAGGTTGTGTAATCATGATTTCATTCCCTTCATGGAACTCACACTTACAACAATGCATTCCACCTCCAACGCATTTCCAAACTCCTCCAAATCAACATTATAATAAGATCCAGACCATTACGCTTACCCATATGAGCAAGGTCAAAGTCAGTTTGGCCATGGAGCTTATCAAGAACAAGGGGACGCATACAATGGTGACAACTATGTGGAGAATGTTGGTTTATTGGAGAAAATTCAAAAAATGGAGGCTAGCATGGTTCACAAGGGGCATAGCACAAATGAAGGCATTCAAGATTGGTTGCAGGGCACCTTGTCCATGGGAGGCCCTTTTCCAAGACATTACATCCCTCAAGAGAAGCTTAACTTCATGGTTGAAGTGTTGCCTCAACTTACACAATGGATTGAGGACATTGAGGCTTATGAGCAAGGTGTGAGACAACCTTGTCAATGGGTAAGTCAATCACCAACTCCCTGTCCTTCATTTTCTCTTTCTCAAGCTTTATCATTTCAGTAGTGTCATGAGTCAAGCCCCTCATCTGCTGCCCCAAGTGTTAATTTCTTTTCTCCATCTCCTGATCTCCCATCCCACCTTAGTTCCTCTCCCCCTTTCCCTTCCAAACAGTCATCCCCTCTAAACAAATAAGAAGTTCCACCTCCCTCCCCACCACAAACAATTGCAAAGTTGGTTGAACCCCAACCTGTCACTCCTCTTGCTTTCCCAAGTCCATGTTGGGAAGAGACTCAAGAATCTAGTCAAGGAAAATAGCAAGAAGGGGAGCCCAATAGAGAAGAAATGACATAATCTAAAGAGTTGGGCTACCAAATTTGGGTTTATAAAGATCCCCTTGATGGTCAAGCCAATAGAGGAGGTCAAAGTTGAAGAGCCAGTGGTGGCTGAGATCGAGTTTACAGCAGAGAAGGAACAAAACAAGAAGGAAATCAGCAGATCCTGGCTGCTTCGGATGCAAAGTGTCCATGACGGCGGTTTGTCTCAAGAGGATTCTAAGCTAACCCAAGTTGCACAAAAAGTTGAAGAGGAAGAACAACCAGCTCCAAGTCCCATTGAAGAGGAGTAACTAGGAGAGATCGAATCAGAGTTAAGGCCACTCAATGAAGAAGGCATCATTGAAGATTTTTTGCTTTCATTTCAAGGGCCTAATTTGATTGATGAACCCATGATGGAGGAGGACCATACAGTTTCAGAGGTTCTAAGTGTGGAGCATGCTACAGAGAACCTTCAGTTCTTCCTTCCACTTCATCCCCTTCAAGCTCTGATGTTGAAGAAGAGTTTGATCTTTCAAACTTCATGTTTGAGAAGAGGGAAACCATGGTAAGCAAGTTTTCAGGGAAGAAAACCATGGAGGAGGTTGAGCACATGCAACAGAAAATAACAAGGAAAATGGGAAACATCTTCCGTGCCATTAATACAGAGCCCGATTTCTCCAACTACCAGATCTGATTCGATTTGATCTCGCCATTCTTCAATACGCCGGATAGACAAAGGGAGCTAGAATCGAAAGATTTGGGTAGATTTGAGAAAGGCATTGATTAATAGTGGTTGAGTCTTCAAGGTAGGATTCAATGCATATCCCGTGGTAGTTGAAATAGGATTCGAATTTTCCCTCTTCTCTCTCTTATTCTTTCTATATATTGTAACACTTCTCATTTGAAAAGGAGAGATTATTCTGGTGTAGGGAAACTCTATCAAATTTGTTTCCCAACTCCATTTTGAGTTGAAAACCTTCTCCTATGCCTGGACAAGCATTTTTGTGCCTCTAAGCAGAAACGTAATGGTCTGTGCACCCATATAGAGTAATAAAACGTGTTTTTGTGGTGTTTCTTCAACCCTTTGCATTGTTTTATTGTCTCTCCGTGCCTCTCCCTTTCAAATCTATTTTATGTGCATGTATTTCACATTTGCAGGTGCATGGCATTGTGTTTCATGTAGTTTTGATCATGGATTAGGGTCAGGTTTGTGTCACTTACTCTCGACCTTCCCATCTTCCTTTCTCCCTTGTTCATCCTCCCTCAATAGAGCATCTCACCCCTTTCCTTCTCTAGTGTATCACCGCTTTAGTGTAGGCTTTTCTTTCACCCTCTCTTTCTCTCTGGTTCCTTGGAATGGTTAGATTAGGATAGTTTAGTTTTTACCTGCATTAGAGTAGCTCGTGGCAGGTAGTTTAGGAATAAGAACCAACTTTCTCTGGAGGATCATCTTAGGTTTGCAAGTCCCACAACTTGAGAGATGATCCAATGTTATGCAATCACACCGAATGCCCCATTTTAACCACTTCACATCTTTGGCCATTCGAGGGTGCTATGATTTTACACTAACAGGTTTTAACAATCATTGATGGATTTTATGTGACACAACAATGATGTTATAAATAACAACATTTTCTTCTCTATGCCCGTAACAAGAGAAAAAACACAACCCACATATAGTTTAGGGTTTTATTAGGAAAAATCTGGGAAAAATGTCTCTTTAAAAATTTTATATAGCCTACAAGCTACACAATTGCCTACCTTTCTGCATGGCTCCTCATATATACGCGCGACCCATATCTCTTTTTCCACCCTCCAAGAATGTGTAACACACAAATGCAAGTACTCATGTTGAGATACTAGATGGAATATAACAATTGAGTGTCATAGTCATAAAATGTATCGTTATCCTTAGAATAATAAATAAATATAGCTATGATTAGAAAAATCAATTTAAGCCCCTAGCAAATATAACAAAAAAACATCTAAAACCTTACTGTACAGTAAATATTAAACCAAGTGAAAAACATCTAACTGTATCTTATTTGCAAATATTAATAAATGAACAATGATCTAGTCTCGTATTAGCAAACATAAGTGATAAAATAAGAAGATGGTAATGAAACACAATAGAATGTTGTTTCAAAAGGGCCTACTACTCTACGAAGTTTGGGAGAAAACCAAATATGCTTACCTTGATATTCTAACATTTCCCATATGCTCTACACCGTTTTTCTCTATTATTCCACTCCTACCCTTGCTAAAAATATGGTCACAACAAAAAAACTCGTATGGCTCAAACAAATCAAAAAAACTAGTCAAAACAATCACAATTGAGACAAAAATAACTCAAACTAACACAACAAGGACATAAAAAAACAATCAAAATATAGACATTGGATGCTCGACCTCAAACCTCAAAAAACATACATTAGCCCTTAACAATTAAAACAATAGATGTCACAATTACAAAATTGAGGGCATAAGGCGGTATGTGAAATAAATCCTCCAAAAGCCACAACCAAATTACACAGTCATGTGGGTTGAAAACACTATCATTCATTTTTTGCGAGCATCCAATGTGTCCAAAACACACATCCCAGAAAAAGCCCATCGTAGGAATGATTTGTCCTAGGATGATAAACTCTACTTGAGGAACAAGTTTACCAACATGTAAACCACAATGTTACACAAATTTCCACATGGCCTTAGAACATGTGGACGATCACACATCGATCGTACTTCAACATCACCTGCCCTCTCATACCCGATATCCGTTCACCTCGAATGTTAGACGTGGGAGGGTCGTTCCCATTTGGGACATCTTTTGGCGTAATCATGCGGTTGTAATTTCATGTTTGAGTATTATCTACGATTGACACACATTTGTGGAAATGGTACTGTGGAACCTTAATCGCTTCGACTCTATTCACTCTCCTTGTATTTGTTCTTTCAATTAAAGAAATTTTAATTTTGGGTACATAAAAGTCAAATTTTAGGGTTGTACATTCACTTGATTATATTTTTTCTCTCTTGCATCTTTCTATTTTTTGGTTGAAGGTATAGAATTTATCAAGTCTTTTTTAGTTTAGTTACAAGGTTTGAGGGGTAGCCATTATGTTAAAATAGATTGAGGCATGATACCAACTCCATCTTTTATTAAGATGTCTCGATCTTTGCACTCAACAAGATTTGGTATCTGGTGGGATCTTTGTGAGCCTAATAATTTCACCAATGGACCAATGGTCAATTGATGTACCTTAATATTTCATTTCAATCAGTATCTCATTTTTGTAGTCCTCTACTTCCCTTTTTCAAAAACATTTCAATATTTTGTATTGCGAAAGGGTATTTTGTGAGTTTTCCCATTTGTTAGGCTTTATAGCCACATTTTCTATATAAACCTTCATATTGTGGCTATTAGTTTAACAATTTTCATAATGAGTGAAAAGGGTGGTCCTATGCATTTATATGTTGAACGATAGCATGAAAGGTTTATGTAGTGATATTTAAATTGGTATGCGGTTGAAATAATTAAATATTAGCTAATTTCAAGAGAGTTTCAAAGAGGTAAGAGATATAATGTAAGTGAGTAGTGGAAACAAAAGTAGGGCAAGAAATAACTAAGATAGGGCATGAAATGATGAATAAGGGCATTATTGATTTGAGTGACATACAAATGAGAAAAAAAGAGGTTGCTCGATAGTTAGGGAATCAGGTGCCCATGTTTCTCTTGATTTAGACGTGGATGTTAATTTTGAAAACTCTAAGTAATCAAAATTCATCGGTCAAATTGTTGGATATCACGAGAAAGGTTGGATGAAATGGAGACTCTCAAAGTAGTTGTTGATCAAAGTGCAAGTTTTGAAGGTAAAGGAGTCGAAAATGGACTTACCGGAGAGGCACCATCAATCCTATAAGGGCCAAGGTAAAACCGTGGAATCCCAACTTCCTAATGACATTATAGATTTCATTGTTGAATGCCAAACTATAAATGTGATTTTGTTCTTTTTAAGAGGGGTGCCAACAAAATCAAACTTTTATAAATGGGAAAAAATGAATTAGAAAAATAGGGGTCGAGAGATTAAGAAAATAAAAGGATTGGGGAAAGGATATGATATGTTTCTTGTATGTTTAAATCTGCTGAACATGCTCAAGTTGTATTGCAATATGGTACGTGAGTTATTTGTGGATGATTTTGTTACCTTCAAGCCTAGAATTTTGATTTCCACCCTAAAGGCCCTTCACATTCACGATATCCCACATGTATTGAATTGTCATTCCTAAATATGGGTTTTCACTCTTTTGTGAGGGATATTGTGGGTCAACTTGGTAGAGTAATTCGGTGTAAACAAAACTCGATCAATTTTCTAGCTTAAGAGTTCATCCTAGGGTTTGTGTGGAAATTGATCTCAATCAACCTCTCGTCATATATTAAATTGATAGGCCCAAGTTTTGAAATGGAACAACTAATTTTTTTATCTTATTAATCCTAATGCATGCATTTACTTCCACAAATAGGGCCATTTGATAGGATATTATCCTATCAAGAAATCTAAAATCACTCAATCTTTTTATACTTCTTGTTCCCTCCTAGTTCAAGCTCCTTCCCAAGAACCATCTCTCCTTAAGAATCTGTTATGTCGAATATTCAAGATAAAACTATATATCCTCCTCCTTCCCGCTCTCCTCCCTCCGATCCATCTATTTTAGCTACTCCCACTTCTTACAAGCAGAGTTGTTATGACTGATAGTTGGAGGTTGATCAAGAAAAGAAAAGAACCTTCAAGTTACCTTCTCAACACCACTCGTCCTTCTCCCACACACGAACCTTCTCCTTATCATTCTCCTTCATCTTCTTATTTGAACCCCCTAAATGTTCTTTTATTTCCCCCTCTCCTCCAAGTTCTCATCAAATATTAAGATCCTCATCAAATACTATTAGAGATCATGACAACAATGAGAAATTTGTATTGATTTCTAACTACTTCAAAGTTTTACCCTCGGTGGAGGATACAATCTCTCCTTTGTCATCATGAAGTGCAACATACTATCATGGAATGTGAGAAGGAAATATATCCATCCTCAAAAATATAGAGTCAAAGAGGCAATTAACAAATGGAAACTTGATATTTTATTTCTCCAAGAAGTCAAACTAAGTAACATTCATCTTGATGTATCTTTACAAAATTTATGGAAGGATGTTTCTTTGTTGCATACGTATCATAAATATGGAAGGGGAGGATCTATAATAGGATTGTCTTCATGGATTTCTAAATATGTCATTGATAAGGGGGAATATCCATCTCATAGTTTTGTTTGGGTTCTTACCTTTATTAATGGACAGAAATTGGTTTCTGCTTGGTTTATGCCCCTAACAATGCCAAAGAATGAGCTTCTCTTTGGGATTGGATGTCTAAGTATTTTCCAAATGTCAATTGGATTTTAGGTGGAGACTTTAATATGGTAGAACACCATAATGATCACAACTGGTCTAGCCACATTAAACTCAACCAAGAGAAATTTGAGAACCGACTTTATCGTCAAAACTCTTTGCGTGTAATAGATTCTTTGTAAATATTCAAGCCACAATTATAATTGGTTCACATGGTCTAATTGTAGATCCGAATGGACAAGAAACTCAACAAGTTGGATAAATGTTATATATCTTGTATTATCCATTTGGTACATTCTCAACTTGTACTTTCATACAAGTTGATTATGTGACCACACTTTCTAACCATTTCCCCATTTTTTGCACTATCTTGGTTGCTCAAAGCCCCCTAATTCATATCAACTTCACTTTAAACTTAACATCTCACACCTTAAAAACCTTGACTATGTGATTGTATTAGTTGGAATCCGAAGTCTATACCCCGGATGCAAGAAAAAGAATCTTAGACTGAGTGGTGGTGCTCTGTAATTTCCTAATGCACTCGAATTCCTTTAATCCTTTAGTTGAGGAATGGCTTGGCAACGAAAATGAAGAGACAATTCTCTCTAGGGGAAATTAGAACATGCTAGAAAACAACTTATCATCGATCCTACTAATATTAGGATTCAAGCCTTTATTGCATTTGTTAAAACACGGTTTTGTAAATTTAATAACTATAAAGGACAAGGTGCTAAGATAAGAGCATGAATTCAATGGATTAAGGGTGAAAATAAAGGTTCAAAATTATTCTTTCACTATCAAAACTATAAGCATAAAAAAGTGAAAATATGTAATATAACTGATGAGAATGATGTCTTGCACATGGATCTCTCTAAGATAACTATGTTGTTTCAGGATTTCTATGGGAATCTCTTTAAAGAATTATATTAGTGGGAAGATACTCAGAAATCTTTAAAGAAATAGTCATAGATTGTGTCCCTAAAAAATTGATCCTAGATATAGCCATTTTTTGGACCAAATTCTTACCCTAGAGGAGATTGAAAGTGCTCTTTTCTCTATAACACATAACAAGAGTCTAGGTATTTATGGGATTCCAAAGTGGAATTATATCATACCATATGGCAACACATCACAGATGACTTTTATTCTCTTTATTTTGAAACTCTTGAAAAAGGATCCCTAAACCCTATTATAAATAAAGGTCTAATCAAACTTCTTCCAAATGGGAAAAATGAAGGCACTATTATTGGCTAGCACCATATTACCTTGTTAAGTACCTTCTATAAGATCATTACAAAGGTGTTGGCTATTTGAATCAAACCAATTGTTTAGTGTATGATGAGAGTTGAACAAACATGATTTTACAATGGAAGGTATATTCTTGACAAGCTAATTTTGGAATGGGAAACTATGGAATGGGCTAAACAATTTGGTCAAAATGATTTGTTAATTAAGCTTGAATTTGATAAATCTTATGACATAATACGTTAGAGATTCATCCTTAAAATGATGAAATAGTTGGGTTTTGGGCCTCAAATTCGTGCACATGTACTAATGTTGTTCAAATATTCCAATACTCATATAGTGATCAATAACTCATTTTTATAATCATTTCCTTTACAATGTTCAATTAGGCAGGGTTTCCTTTATCTCCATTCTTATATGTGTTTATAATCGATACATTGATTTATTTATTACGAAGGTACAATCAAATGAATCTTATATTTGGCATTTCTATCCCACAAAACGTTGATATTATAAATTCACATTTTGTTGGTGACAACATGTTATTTATGCAAAATTTAGAAGAAGAGCTTCGTAATGCTTTTGATATTTTGAATATGTATTGTTCTATGTTGGGATATCAATTAACACAACATAAAATTGAGTTCATGATGGTATGAACTAACCCCATTCCTTAGTGGATTCCCAAAGAGTGGAATCAAATTAAACATGGTGAAATAACTTGATATCTTGGTATTTTGTTTGGTTTGGGAGTCTCACTTTCAAATATGTAGAATCGATACATTAAAAAACTAAAAAAAAAACTATTTAATTGGGGTAACACATTTTTATCATTTTTGGAAAAATTTAGGTTGCTAATAAACTCTTTCTCACCACTCACGTGTACTATTTTTCTTGTTAAGTGTCCTCCAATAAGGGGCATGAAGATTTGTGTAGACACTCATTTTGGTTATTCATGTCTTGCAACACAAATTGTATAACACTCTTACACTAGTCCACACTTTTTCAATTTGACTAATTATCCTATCCCTAGCTATATCCCACTCATTCTTGCTTACACACATAACCTATTTGTTCACGTAATGGTCATATTACTCCATCAAATTGGGGTATACCCTCACACATTACTATTATAACCTTCAGATCACCTACACATACATCTAGGACCATAGCTGATAGGGAAGTCCATAGCGTACATACGCTATGTGCTAACCTGGCCATTTTGGTCCCTCTTCCTCAAACAATTTTTTTTTCTAATTTGAATCCCTTTGGTACACTCCTAGTCATCCTTATTCAATTTTCTAGATCTAGAACACATATATAAACAATTTATTCATCTCTCATTAAGAAGGGCACTCATTCTATTTGGCACCTAACATCCTAATGAGAAAACACTAAGAACAATCACAAAAAAGCTATTCCAAGACTCCCTTGAGCTCCACATACTCTGCATACTCATTCTAGGTAGTCATCCACTCAAATATGCAAGCACAAAAGGAACATTATCAAATTCAAGTCAAGCTAGGGAAAATATCAAGTACAATCCCATTGTTACAAGATCATGGTTATCAATTTGGTTGCATGCATTCTAGATATCACATGCTAGATGAGAATGACGTGTAGTTTGAGCCCTATTTAGAGTAGTGGCGATGGATCATGCACATAGGTGCCCAAAACCACCTAATGTTTTTTACGTGACTCTCTCACCATCTAGGGTTTTGAAGGTTGAATCAATTGCATAATGAGCATCGCGTAGTATCGGAGATCCATATTTTAAACAAGAGAAAAATAGGAAGAAGTGAACAAAAACATGAAGTTACAGAGGCTAAAAATATAGAAGGACCAAATTATAGAAAGGACCATAATGGGGGTATGCTTTGGGCCAAAAATTTGTTCAGATCACAGTTCCAGTAGGGAGGATCTGCTAGATCATCTCAAGCCATTTCCAATCCAAATCGAGACACACTCTAGGAAATCATATAAGTTTCCGTCTCCTCCTCATTCCTAGTGCTTTGTTTCATTTATTTATCGTGTTTCATGTATTATCCTGATATTTTTGCAATTAGCCTTGGAAAATAGTCGATTATGATAGTATTCAATCAATTACTAGCTCCTATAGACTTAACCATTTAAGTTAAATCATTTGATGAATCCGACATTATATGATGTGCATCGGATCTCTCTTTATTTATCCCGAATCATTTTTCCAAACTCTAGTGACCTCGCATTTTGCATCTCATGCACGGTACATGTAGTGGTTGGTTTGGTTCTCCATAATATCTTGAACTCCCATGCCATACTCCTAAGCATTCCAAAACCATGGCCTCCTCTATTCCCTTAAATGACAAACCTTTATCCCATTCTACTCAAGTTCCATTAGAAGACAAAAAGCTTTTAATAGTGAGCATTCCTATGACGACGATAATAATGTTGACCAAGAAAAACTCGATGCTTTATCCCAATTTTTTACTCAATTGCATGATAATTAGAGTCGTGTAAATCTAGTCCTAGATGTCCTCTTTTCTATAAAGATTATTCGTGATAGGGCTTCACATGAGATCCCGATTCAAAGATTAGGGTCTTCCTTTGTTTCCACATCTTCCAGTTGAGCTTCTTCTCTACCCACCTCCCTAGGAACACCTAGTCTTAATGTCTCCATTCCTTTGTCTATTACTCATTTTCTTCTCTTGTTATCTCTCGTATTCAACAAAAATATTCTTTTGGCACCCATGCCTTAGAATCCTTGCTACGTGATCTATAAGCCGAAGTTCTTCAATTACAATGAATTTCCACTACCTCCTCTTCTTCTACGGATTCCTTGTTTCTTCTCCACAATCCTCTTGCACTTGAAGGAACATCTTATCCCCTTCCTCCCAGTTTTGGTTTCACCTAAAATTCCACTTTTCAATGACAAGGAAGATCCACAAGAACATCTTAGATAATTTCATGTTGCTTTCTTAGATTATGCTTTCAATGATACATTGTTAACAAAGTTGTTTCCTAAAAGTTTACAAGATTATGCATTGTAATGGTTCTATGATTTTCATGTTCATTTTGTACAATATTTTACTCCATTAGAAAATCAAAATTTGTCACATTTTTCTATTAATATTGGTACTAAAATATCCTATGCACAAATGGATAAAATGAAATAAGGACCTAATGAACACCTTAGTGACTATGTTTTACATTATAAGACTAATCTTACTAAAATGAACAATGTCCTAGCTAATTTTGAATTACAAGACCTCTTTTTATAAAGCCTTTTTCCTCCTATCAAAGATTCATTTGTCTTTGATACCTTTTGTTCCTTTGATCACTTGTTACATATCCTTAAGGACCGTTAAGGCAAGTTAATTTCCACGGGAAAACTCAAATATAATGATCAAACCTCTAATCAATCTCATGCTACATTCCAAAGTAAATATACTTTCAAGAGTAAACCTACTAAACCTCGAGACGAGGTTAAGACCATTATTAATGTATTGTCCCAACCAACGAAGCTCCAACTTCAAGCTCCTCAACGACATTTTACTAAATTTCCTATACCACCTTGGGTGGTGTTGTAACAACTCCTTACTAGTAACCTTATGTAGACACAAAATAATGCACTTTGGGTATTATTTAGTCCCAATCTCATACTACTATTCATATGGTTATTGAGTGAAGAAATTACTAAGTAGCCCATGTTCTTTGGCCTTTTTATTCTACTTTCTCTGTCATCACTTCCGACCTTCAAAGACATACTTACCCAGTCTATTTTTATTGTTCCATGTCATTCTACCTCTAATGTAACATTCTCCTACTTTCATGATTAGGATGAATGAATAATGGCATAGTAGTAAGTAGTTAAGAATAAATGTCTTCCACATTTGTCTCCTTGGAAAGTGGAAGAAGTAGTCAAGTTACACTCTCCCATGTTTTTCTCCTAGTTTAATGGGATGAGTTGTAGTGTTTGAATACAAGTAGATAAGAATAAATGTCTTCCACATTTGTCTCCTTAACAAGCGGAAGAAATAGTCAAGTCTAATGGGATGAGTTGTAGTGTTTGAATAGAAGTAGTTAAGAATAAATGTCTTCCATGTTTGTCTCCTTGGCAAGTGGAAGAAGTAGTCAAGTTTTTCCCAGTAATATAGGTAGGTAGTTCTATATTCTTGGATTATTGACTAAGTAATGAGTTATAAGTGCAATAATACATGTCATAATTTGTGAAAAGATAAATGCACTACTGCTTGTGATCATCTATGCAAAGACAAGTGCACTACTCTTTGCCATCATCTATGTAAAGACAAGTGTATTATTGCTTATCATCATCTCCCCCACACTTAAGTCCTTATGAGAACTCCTGTAAGCTATTAGCTTTCCCTCACACACATAACAGAAATTCAAATGCCCTTATCTTTTTAACCTTTGTAATTGTGTAAAAATGAAGATAGGTGCACTCAACAATTTTTATCTTTAAATGATAATCATAAAATATTTTATAAAAACATATCAACAAGCTATCTTCTTTGTTTTCATAAATTTAAATGTTCACTATTATTGTGTCTTTTCATGATTCGGCATACATGAGAAGTTTAGAAACAATGGTTTAACCTTTCGACAAGTAAATATGGTTCAAGGATTGATTTATTTACTGAAATCTAAGGTTTATCATATCATATGGTTTTTTTACGAAAATCCTTGAAGGACATTAACTATTAAAATTCTACTTGGGAATGCTAGACTAGTTTTGTTTAATAAGCCTATAACCATAAGTGGTTATGGGTGTTTACTAAAACCAACATATGGGTGGTGGCTACTATTAATTGGCTTCGTACTTGGATTTTGGATTAGACCTGCATTCATTAGAAAAAGAGTTAAAAAACATTAGTTTTTAACGACACATTTCCTTCAACAAATTTTCCTATGGCTTGGGAATTTAGAGGTGAGGGTCTAGGGCACTATCCCTTAGTGGGGTCAAGGGAAGTACCCTTATGGGTCCAGGACATATCTCTTGACATGCTCAATCTCATGGTATAGGGCCGTGTTAAATCATCGAATCCTAAAAAATGAGGCCTATTTTCCTTATCTCATTTCGTTGTATTTTTCATTTTTGAACAAAATTTATCCATTTTTTCAATCTCCAATTTGTCCTAAATACGATGTATTTTTTCAAACTTTCCATTGTGCACAATAATTTTAGTGATTTTAGAAATGGTCACTACATAACACATTGCTTTAGGCACAATACCAATTGAAACAATTCTAGGCATTGGAGAAGTTATTGCTAATTGTTTAATTGTATCAACAAATGTTGAAGATGTTATAAATTGATTTCCATCACCAATAAATGCAAGAGTTAATATATGAGTGTTTGTTAAATGTTGGATCCTAATAAAAACTACACGATTTATTATAAAAATTCAATGCATGCAATCTATAAAAATAGTAAATTGACTTTCTTCAATAATTAGTGGAGTTAATTTGGGAGTGATTTTTACATGTTGACTTCCTCCAATAACTACATGAGTTGTATTATGAGAAAACATTACATGCATTCTATCACAAGGTGTAGTCGTTAGAATTGTGATAGGAGAAAATGTTGCATGCATTCCATCACTAGATATAGGTTTTGGAGTTGTTATAAGAGAGAATGTTACATGCATTCTATCACAAGATGTAGGCACTATTGTACCTTTTCACTTTTCTTTACCAAGTTCAACATTTGTAGATTGGTAACTAGCAAGTGGTCCACGACTTGAGATTTTTTTATAGGTATGGCCATCTCACCAAAAGATGAAATACCAATTATTTTATGTCAAACCTCTTCATATGCAAGAGAATTTATTTCCAATTTACCATTTGGATCAACAAATGGAAAGACAATTAATGCCAGTCTTCTATTTACAATCGTTGCACAAAGAATTACTACATGTTGATATTTACTAGCAACCATATGTACTAGTGTAATGATTTTATCATAAATGCACATTGCATCCTAATATTTTCCCTTAGTAGAAGCATTCAACATATTCTCTTCCTTGTCTATTTATGTAACAATAAGTGTTAGAGGCATCCTCTTTCCTCTTTTTAAATTTTCAATCAAAGCTCTGAGGGCTACCATCTCTTGGTATACAACATTCAAATCTATATTCATTGTTAACCCTGAATCACCATTCATGACTAGATCTTTCTTTGAAATGTTATCAATCATTGCTTTATCTGCATAAAGGTACTTTTTTAAATGCTTTATCAAAATATGAGAAACATATATTTATTCTTGTATCCTAGAACAACATGTGCTTGCTCAAAAACATGCTTCTAAATTGGTTTTATGGTGGTTTGGAGTTACCTCATACTAGTTCGGAGTTGCTAAATTTTTTTAGAGTTGTTGCAATACATTCTCTGCAGCTAATGTGCCACAATCCATAGTTTTTAGGGTTGAGTGTGAAGTTTAGAGTGCGATTCTGTGATTTTTGTGGATTTCCTAATCTTTTTGTGGAAGTCCCAGCGCTTTTCTCATTTTGACTTGTATGCAATTTTTGGAGGTAAAGAAAGTCCAAACAGGGTCCAAAGTGCTCCAAAGTTATCTAGCCTCCAACTTCCATTCTTCAATATCTTGAAATAACATTTTTACACAGTAATACTACACTCCAACTTATAAGAAATATTAGAAAATGATAACAATTAGATTACAAAGGACTTGTAAGAAATAGACAAAATATATTTTATATTCTATCCTAAATAAGCTATTTAGTTATTAAAACTACATCTAAATCCACTTTAAGATTAATTTATAAGAGATAAAATAGTGTTATTTTATGAATTAGATGAGATCCATTTTGGTCTCATCATGAACTACAAAACATGGTTAACAAAACCATATATCACAATCCATCACCGATCGAATTCCTTCGATTATTTTACCCGAGGACCAGCTTTCCTTTTGTATTAGAATATTGGGAGCCACCTTTCCCTACAATCAAAACCTCATACAACATTAAGGAGTAACTCTTTGAAGTAATGAATTCAGGATTTCAAATTGTTCCATCATTATAAACCTTTTTCTTCTCACTCTTTCAGTAAATGGGGAGTCTCTGTCAAAGAACCTTCTTTGGAAACAATTACCCCTAATGACACTAACAAACCTACATGCATCATTATTTCCTCCTATGATGAGGATTACATGATATCACAAGCATAATCTAGACACCTCAATGTACTTCATTATCAAAATATCCTAGTTATAATGCATACCTCTAACCATACTACCAACGTGATCGACACTTCTTTTGGGGCATCTCACGATGTTACTTCTTTTACCACACCATATTTTTGGGATGCTTACAATGCCCACCCTCCATTAAAATAAAAAAATCAACTCGATACATGTTCAAATAATAACACCTTCTCTTTCACAAGATTCTTCAAATTAACTACTTCATCAAGCTATTATTTTACTTTCATTCATCCTGCTTGGGTTTATCCTTCCGGATTGGATTTATACAACAATTGCTTCCTATCTTGGATACTTAGTAATTCTCTCTCTCTCTTTATCTCTCTTCAGCACACTAACTCCATCTAATCATGTCTTGGTTAACACCTTTTATCACACTTTAAAATCCTTATAACATCTACCCATTGTTTTTGCACTATTCAACGTTGTTATCTGCGCCTCTCAACTTTCCCTCTCATGGCATCCTAACTAGGTGATTTCTATCTTATTTTACCGATTATCTTATCCTGTTTCTTGTTTATTTTTAGTCTTTCTTATTCAGGGTTCCAAGTAGCTAATATGCCCACCACAAGCAAATCAAAGCGACATCGATAGGTAAATATGAGGTAGGTAAATTTGATATGGTGGAGTTTATTATTTCTTTGCAATAATTTCATTTTGGCTTTACTTTCAACATTTCCTTTTGATTTTTCATTACATAAATACTTTTATAAATACCATCTCATGTTTCACTATTGTGACACGCGATGATTTTGGATGGGGAATATTTATACGCTATGTTTTTAAATACTATATAACCATTTCTTTTGTATAGGGGCTATTGATGTATTCTCTTCCTGAGTGGGTGCCTTAAGGGCCTACCAAGATTGGGGTGTGATTGGACTTGGTCATGTGGGATAGACCACAACATTTGAGATATTTCACTATTATCTTTAGTCACCATATACTTGCCTCATTTCTTCCATTTGTTCACACATTGCACTCATTATGTTCACTTGTCTCATTATGTCCAATTACTTCTCCTTATTACACACAATTATCCTTTCTTTCGATCACTCTGGACCTTCATCATGAATCCTCATTCATAGTTTGGCCTTCGATCCTCATGATTTTCAACCTTTGACCTTAGGGTTATCCTCAAGATTAACGCCATCACCCATGGGAGATGACACCTATTTCTTCTTTTCCATAGCCGATGCCATTGCCATGGGTGATGGCGTTAGGTATGTATACCCCATGTTTGATTAGTAGTACCACCACTTCAAAACTACATTCTTACATACAAATTATGCATAATTACTCTTGCTCACACTATTTCACACTTATTAGCTGACTTTGGAGTCTTGGAGCTTGCCTCTTTTGCATTTGGGTCACCATAGTGAGTTAGGACTAAATATCTTCTTATTGAGATTTTCCCTTTTCCACCCATAACAATTCTCTCTCGATGTTGTTGTCTTTGGGGAGGATTATGCATCAATAGTTACACACACTACAATTAAGTATTTCTAACCCTCTTTAGTCTCTTATTTTACATGTGCTTTTTGTATGTTGGTCATTCATTGAACTATAGACTAGAGTATATGTATGTTTATTTTTGATCTATTACTTTATATTATTGTTATTATTATTATTATTATTATTATTATTATTATGCCCCTTGGCTTTATCCACCCCTTGGTTATCTCCCTTCTATTTCAAAATCCTAGTAGGATACCTATCTTTATCTTAGTTGTAGGCCTTGGAAACCTATAACTATCCTAGAGTTAGGATGCTATCCTGTAAATTTATGAAACTAGCATTCCTTAAGAAAATTTGTATCTACATGGTGTGGTTGGTCTTATATTGGATCTCTATATTTGAGAGCCTAGCTGAGATATTCTCTTTTACCCATCATACAAATGGGAAATTCAAGATATGTAGGGACAACTTCCCACTTGGGACCATTGTTTTAGTTAGAATTTGTAAATAATTACACACTAGAACCTCAAAACAAGGTTCAACCCTAACACTATAAATCTGTTTAAGTTTCCACTTTTGTACATAATACATTTAGAAATGCATCGATAACATAGATAATAATAGAATGATTATGAGAGAGTACCAATTTTATATTAGTGATGACAAATCACATTCATTGGACATCGTCCAAGGTTGATTTGAGATATTTTCTAACAATTTGAATGTGAGAGATATTATGTTTAATTAACACTACATTTGGTCGACAATTATACAACTTAGTTTAAAAATTCTTGTAGGTTCTATTAGTTGAGCACGATGCATGTGAAGACTACATTTAAACATTTTTGAGCTTCTTTGAGGTCGTGCATGAGAATGGGGATCATGATGGTGTTAGATCATGTGTAAAATAGGAATTGAAAATAAAGGAGTTGAAGTACAATAATGGTGTAAAATTAATTGATCTACAATATTGTAGATTGGCGTAATTAAACATTATCTTGTGGACCAATTTAATACTCTTATGTGAAGAGTTTATTGTTTTTAGTGGATGAAGAAAATAAGGTAATGTATGAATATTACAAGTAATTAGATCAAATGATTTCCACTGATTTCGTATCTCTAATTAAAGTTCATGTACTATTTATACAATGATCATGACATGTTTTTGTTCAAATTTTATCGATTTTGATTGAAAACAGTGTCAATAAAAATAATGCGTTGATGGATGGTTTTGTAGAACCCTTAGGCCTATGGAGATAGGTTGACCATAAAAAAATCAAGGGATAATGAAATGGTGATCAACTAATTTGAGCACATCTCAAATCTTGTGGAACAAGATATAATTTTTATAATATAAATTTAGCTTTAAACATTAGCTCAATAAAAAAAGTGGTTACTGATTTGAATATGGAGAATGTTTTGTAGTTTTTGTGGATGAACAAAATGAGGAAATATTACTATGTTTGTTGATGTGTAGAATTAAAAAAATTAACTACAATTTTTAGAGTTGGGAAGACCTAGTTTACTACTAGATTTGTGGTTGTCATAGAACTTGGCTTCAAAGATACCCTCTTAAAAATGTACATCAATAGTTGTTTGTAGATGTTGAAACCCATAAGAGGATAATTAACTAATCAAATTTGGTTATTACTACAATTATTAAATTGATTAAATTTTGGGGAAAGTTACTTGAAGTTAATCATGAAGTGATGTTTAAAACCCTTAAAGTGAGAGCTTATCTAAAAGGTTAATTGGAATGAATTGGCAAGGTTAGTTTTAGATTCTTGTTATGTATTGAACTAATAGATTTGTTAATAGTTAGTGTATTTGAAGTTTTATTGATTTATTATTTTATTTTTCATTTTTGTATGAAAATTGGTACATGTGTGGAACTAGTCAAGCAATTTGAGGGATGAAGAAATGTTCGAACAAAAGATAAGTGGTAAAGTAATAAATAGCCTACATTTCCATTGGAAATCAAAAGCCAAGCTCAGATACCAATCATTTTTAGCACACAAAGCATAGGGACAAGAAAGAGCATTCGGAGATAACACAATTAAGAAAAGCACTAGGCCTATTCCAAACCCATACTTGCGAAGTTTACCCATAATATAGTTTAAACCAACAAAAATCAATTCTCATTTTACATTTTATATTGTATGAAAGTGATTTCTATCATACCTTCCAATAGTCATGAGCATGAAAGGGTACTCATGGAGAGGTATGTTTTATTTACGGTAACCTCTACTAAATTTGTAACTTGTAGAAAATGGATTATTTAGGAATCTTAGATCCCATATTTAATAGTGTTGACCAGTAATATAGGTATGAAGATCTTGGAATTCCTAAGATGATTTTTCTTTAAAAGGAAAATCCTAGGGAGGCTAATGCACAAATTTTATTATGGAGATCGATCTTGTAGGAACAGAAGAAATAAAATCAAGACCTTGGTACTCATATATTGGAAGCCTTGAACTTGGTTAGAGATAAAAATAAATGTTCATGGTTTCTTGTGGATAGTTCAGAGCATATGATATTCGATTGACATTAAGATCATTATTATGAAGCCATATTGAGATCATTATATCTCGAGTTCTAGGACTCATGGAGCTTGAGTTGGGATGAATGTCTCCTTGATACTCAAGGAATTACTTTGAATATTTTCTCTTCCTACTTATAGGCATAATTCTATTTTATTCCAATTTTCTCTCCTCCTATTTGTACAAGAGATAGGGTAAGGGTTCCTTTCTCTTAAAGACATTATGAATTTGATTTATAAATATATGAATCAATGGATGTAATATGAGAAAATTTTGATGAAGGATTTATTTTTCCATACCTATGAGCATTGGTGTTTTATGTATACTCCATTTCTTTGAAGGATTATAACCCTAGCACCCTTTTTATTTGTATTCGTTGTAGAATTTCTCATGACAAGTAGTTCTTAACAAGTATATGGATTCATACCTTGTTTGATGATAGATCACCTTGAGGGTTCTATTTTCCTATTATTGGTAGTGGTGACTAAAATTCCTTGGAACCATTCCCTTAGATTTATTGTATGCTAATGCTAAGACACACTTTATTTACATCCTAATAACCATCATCATCGACGGGCTCTAGCTCCTAATACATATGATGGAACCACTTCTTGATAACAACTATAAAGCTTTTTTATGCTATAATTTTTGACTCACTACAACATTCTATCTTGAGTTAATTTTACACTTGTTTAATTTCTTATAGCTTGATTTCATTCATCCTACATAACTATAAGTTTTTGGTTACCGTGGGTGTATTTCCTTGGGGTTGTAATCTTTATTGTACACTCCTTTAACTTAAGGTAGATAAGTTAGGTTTAATTTGAACTATAGAAAAATATGTATGATTTCATTTGAATCACTTAAATGTCACTCTTATGACTATTATAATCAATGAAATAAATTTTCCAACAAGTTCATATAGGTGTAAATATTCTATTCACACCTTCCAACAACTCCCTATGCCCCCACATGATGCCGACTAGTTGCATTTGGAAGCATTATTAAAAGAAGCCTCATGATTCAAAGGAAAAATCCATAACAAAATTTAACATGCTAATGTATTGGTGTCCTCGTGATTTCACCTTTGAAATCTGGACTACCCATTTGAATTTTTTTGTTTGTTTAAAATAATGGGTCTTTTTGTGTTTTTATTGCCAGAAGATGTTTGTATTATGTTAAGATATTCCCAATAAATCATATGAGATAATTTTGACAAATACCTAAATGCCCAAACTCATTTTATCCCTCCGCCAAGTTTTGTCCACGGGAAAATTTTTATTTAATTATTTATTAAATAAATAATGCCTGTTTGAAGTAAATTGTGCTCCGGTTGAATCCTGTTGAAGTTTTGCATGCGAGTATTCACTCATCTCAATAGGTTTTTCACCAGGAATGAATTCAGGGCATTATGCTAACTTCTCGCAACTTTTTTCACTTTTCTTTATTTCTTTTGCATTTTTCTGCGTGGTTTTCTCTGCAATTTCTTTGTGAAATTCCCAGGTCTCATTCTTTCCAAGATCGTCTCTAGTCTTTTAATTTTTTGAAGCATCTGGAGATCATCTACGATGCATCACCAAGGAATCAACCTCGAATGCAAACTTCGACCAAAAAGATGAAGTCATGCACAAAAAGCCTCTCCCGAGGCAAGTCGCACTTTTGGAATGAATGAGTGCAAGTTGTAATGAGATTTTTGTAGTAGCGAGGCAAGCGGAATTTCTTACCCGCCTTGCGCAGGTAATTTTTCCCATGAAGTCAAAGTCACTTAAGTTGCAGTGATGGGAAAATTAGAGGTGACAGTGTGGGATTTCTTACCCGCTGCGGGAGGTGAAAATTCCCATTATAAAATAAAGAAAAGTCACTTAAAGCAACGATGGGAATTTTTGCTTGCTTGCAGCTAACTTTTCCCACCAAAGAAGTTTATTCACTCATGCAAGTCACACTTTATTAAAGGAGGCTAATTTTAATGCAAGTCACACTTTTTGAGAGATATTTTAATTTAATAATGGGATTTTTGGCGGTGGTAGGTAGGCGGGAGTTTCATACTTGCCTTGCAGGTAAAAATACCCATTATGGAAGTCAAACAACTTAAGTGAAAGAAGGGATTTTTGGAGCTGCGGTCACGGGTAAATAATCCCATCAAAGTTGACTTCTTATTTTTAGAAATCAGCCTATTTAAAAGTGCGACCCATTTAGGCATTAAACAATGCTTTTAATGGTATTTACTGAATAGTTTTTACTCGCCTAATTTTGGTGCCATGGATGAATGAAAAGTCAAAACAAGAAGTCAAGCCAAAGACAATGAAGGATGCATGCTAAAATAAATAAAATAAATTTATTTAAGGGCAACTAAGAGCATGCACAATTGGGTGCCCAATTTGGGTGAATAAACATGCTTGTTTATTAATTAAATTAAGGAATAGGAAGAATAATGATTAGAAATAGAAGCCCGAGGGTTATATAAGTATGGGCTGCCATAATAAAGAAGCAATTAATTATTTTTCTAAGGATTGCAGCCAGAGACAGTTTGGCACCAAGGAAAGGAGGATTTGTGCATCCGAAGGTGTTTTTCATTTTAGGCGCCTAGGGTTGGAATAGCTTGATTTATGTATGATAAATTGATAATTATCTGCATGTTACTATAAGTGCCTGAGTGAATTTAAAAATATTTATGCTTACTTTGCATGAAAGCAAAGCCTCAAATTTTAGGGCAGCAGGGCTTCATATGCAAATTTTTGGTGACAAATCAAGTATTCATGCTCGACTTCATATTTGTCAGAAATAATCGGGGTTCATTTTAAGACACCCCTATAAAATTGAAGGTGGAAAATACCTGGCGAATATCCCCGTAACCACTTTCAGCGAAAGGCGAATTTGACAGTATTAAAAAACAAAATTTTCGCCTGGTTTTTCAAGGCTAAATCAGAATCCTTAAAGACGCACGTCACAGGCGCGACAATAGCTCCTAATGACGTGCGACACTGGAGCGACACTAGATCGTAATGACGCGCGACATTGTAAACAAATGACGCGCGACACAGCCACAAAATGACGCGCGACATTGTAAACAAATGACGCGCGACATTGTAAACAAATGACGCGCGACATTGTAAACAAATGACGCGCGACATTGTAAACAAATGACGCGCGACATCGTAAACAAATGACGCGCGACATCGTAAACAAATGACGCGCGACATCGTAAACAAATGACGCGCGACATCGTAAACAAATGACGCGCGACATTGTAAACAATTGACGCGCGACATTGTAATCAAATGACGCGCGACACTGTAATCAAATGACGCGCGACACTCTAGACAAATGACGCGCGACACTATAACCAATTGACGCGCGACACTATGAAGAAATGACGCACGACATAGCAACCTATTGACGCGCGACAAAGCAATCTATTGACGCGCGACACTATAATGAAATGACGCACGACACTGCTTCCTATTGACGCGCGTCATTTGAAGCAAATGACGCGCGTCAATAGGGGCAGTGACGCCTATATCTAGGTTATAAATACCCTTATTCCGCTCATTTTCTCGTTTACGTTTTCCTATTCTTGAATTTTTGCAGGTCGAAATCTTCTTCAAAGACGCAATTTCAGCTACAATGTCGACTTCACATGCCTCCCAATTGCAAGTTCAGCAAGAAAATGAAGAGAATCCAAGTCAATCGATTTCCAAGATAACCTACAGGAATCCCTTATGCCCTCACATCCATACGGCTTTAAGGATGTCTCCAGAATATCAAGGTATAATAGAAGAGTGTGGATTTACCGGGTTAGTTAATATGCCCCATTTCGAAACAGATCCCGATATTTTGAATTACCTTCTGTCATGCTACAATTCAGAGGACGGTATATTTTATGTGACTCTGAACGATGGCCACATGTTCCAATTCTCTATCGATCCGAATGACATACATCGGTTTACCGGCCTTCCTATCAGAAACTTACCAAATGTTACAACCAAAGCAACACTCGTGGAAGAAAACAAGAAATTTCTCGAATCAAAGTACGGTTTCCATGTTGATTGTAAGTAATTTATTCTGTTTTTTATTCTGTTTTTTATTCTGTTTTTTATTCTGTTTTTTATTCTGTTTTTTATTCTGATACAATTTGCTGTTATAAATTGATGCTAATTTTCACTGTTTCGCATTTGCAGCCCATGTCAATAAATCCAGGCGTGGTGTAGATACACAATCAATTGCACACCACTTTCTTGCTGCACTTATTGCATTTTTTCAAGCCAAAATTGTTATGCAGGGTCGCCAAACAGATATCCCAAATTGGGCCATTGCATACATTTGTGCCACTATCTCAAAACAACAATTCGATTGGTGCACATTTATATCAAAAAAAATTAGAGCTGACATATCAAATTCGAAAATGTCAGAAAAACCTTTCATTTATTCAACCAACTATCTCCTCATAAACCTACTATTATGAGGCACTTTTAAATTTAAAAGCTAAAGAAATTCCTACTTGCTCTGATGAGGCTTTGATGAAATTCTCAATTCCATTTGCAGAACAACAGGTATAAACTTTTTAGTTTGTAAATTGTATTACAATTTTCTTCATTACAGTGCGAAGTTATTAAAACTTAAATTTTAATGTTTTGCAGAGAAGATATCTTGAAGCCATTCCCAAAAAAAAAAAGATGTCGAGAGGAAGAGGCCAACTACACGCGGAGGCTTCGGGGGACTCCCATTCCGAAATGGAAGCTCACTCCTCTCCAGACCCTCAACAATTTGAACTCGTTAAACGCCAGAGAAGTAATACATTCTCATATATTAATTACAAATTCCAAAGTTGCAGATTTATTTTTCAATTTAAATTTTATCAAACTGAATTGACAACACTTAATATTGATGAATAGCAGGGACTATGGAACCTTCTTCCCCAACTCACTCAATACAGTCCCATGCATTGATATCTTCAGAACAGCCACTGAGTACAACTCCTACAAGGCCACCCGTAGCACCGAAAAAAACAACCCCTCGACAACAAGGTACAATTTTTGTATAGAACGTTTAATTTCGTAGTTTTTAGTTTATGAAATGTTTTAATATTTTTAATTTTTTCTTGTACTTTTCAGCACATGTCAGTCATGAGCAAGCCACGGCACCGACACCCACTCAACCATTAATTTTTAAAATGCCAACCAGAGGAACAGTGAAAAAGACCATTGGTAAACGAATGCCTTTTGCTCCGGCCCCTAGTGGGACACTGAACCTTGACTCCTCGTTTCGAATTCCATCTCTCTCACTTGGTGGCTTGCCCAGTGCAACGGGCATATCTGTTTTGAACAATATAAATTTAGATGAAGATTATTTGGGCATTGATAGCAATGACCCAACTGGTTTTTTCGATACCCGCGAGATGATTCAAGGCCAGCAGGTATACTTCAGTCTTCAAATTTCAATTTTAATATTCTTTACAATTTTTAATTACATTCTGATTTATCTAAATCTAAATATTCAGTTTTCAAATTTATTTATCTAAATCTTGATTTATTTTTTCAACAACAGGATCAGCCCACCCAAAGACAGAAACAAGGAGCAGTTGATCTTGGTCATGGTGAAAGCCCCCACTCTTCTCCAGCAAGATCTTCTGCATCAGATTCAGAAAGTGAAGAGTTTCCACATTTTCCTTTGGAGAACCTAATTGGTAATGATTGTCAATCCCATGTCAGTGAGTTTATAATTCCTCAAATGCAACAGCTTATAGAATGGGAAAAAAGGGCTAAAATTCTTATCAATGAGATTATTAGTCGTTATGAAAATTATTGGCAAAGGGATAGTTTATACGCTGCAGTCCAGAATCAACCTGCAAAGATGGATTCCCTACTTACCCAAGTAAAATGTGGGACTGTCACTTTTAACAACGACTATAAAGATGGCATTTTAGATAAAGCACTAAACAGATTGGAAAATATTAGTGCCGAGGCCCAGGCATATTTTAACAAATGGTCAAAGGACAAGGATTTGGTATCAATCGCAAATGCCGAAAGAGATAGAGCGGTTGTAAGTACTATTACATTCTAACAATCATTTTTGTTAATTTGAAATTTTGAATTTACATTAATACTTTGAATTGACGTTACTCTTTTTGTGCAGTTGAAATATGAAAATTTGAAGAGTCAGGCGAAGGTTTTGCAAGTTCACTTGGAAACAGCAAAGAACAGCTTATCCGCAGCAAAAAATTTGAAGCAAAATATTGTTTTGGTTAACAAACAAAACAATACACTAAAGCGGATCATTAAAGAGCACGGTCTCGACCCTGACATCTTGTTCAAAGCCAAAGCAGTTGCTGATCCAAATTTGCTGTCTCATGGAGATGCAACAAATCAAGAAGAAAGAATTATAAAAAATCTGGACAGTGCTGCAGAAGATCTTATAAGTTCAGGGGTTATTTCTGCTGTTGGGGAAAGGGTTACAACCATAGTGGAAGAAGCCGTTGGGGAAGGGAGCAGAGTTGTACAACTGGATAAAGAAAAAGAGGGTTGAAAACTAGAAACTTTTATTATTATTGGGGAAACTATAAATATTGAGTTTGAAAACTTCTAATATTGAGTATGGTATTTGAATTTAATTATATACAATCTTAAATTTTGATTACATTAGATGGTTGTGAAAATTAGAAACTTTTATTATTGACTAAACTTTTAATATTGAATTTGAAAACTTCAACTATTGAGTTTGTACTATGCTATTTGAATTTAATTATATGGTGATTAGATGGTGATTATCATGAATTATATGTATGTTTCTTGTTTACTTGCATTGTCATGAATAGTATGTGGACGTAGATGATGAATGATGACAATTGATAATCAATGATAGATGATGATGAAATACGATGATCGATTTAATGTGTATAATCTAAAATTTAGTGCCTGAATATCTTGTGGGACTTTAATTATCTTTAAAATTATGTCGTGGGACTTTAATTGTATCTGTGGGGTTATACTGTCTATGAAAGTAGACTTAAGGTTGATAGGTTAAGAATCTCTGTTGTACTATGATTTTTCAACGTGTTGAGGACTTCAAAGTGTGTTTGGATTTTATGAATGACCTTTATCAGTCTAAAATAAAGATAGCCAAGTCAATGATGCTAAGGTCTAGCAATCATCACCATTATCTAGTTGGTAAAGCTCGGTCAAATGCACGAGTTACTCACATCGGTGCTTCAAGTGACTCAGTCCTAGTTGGTGATGAAAATTCTCTAAAAGTGGTATAAGTGGTAATTGGAAACAGTCTCTTCCAGTACAAGAAGATTCATGGTGTATGGTCAGGTTATCTAAGATGAGCTTTGTAACTTTGTTTGACCTGAGGAGTGCAGTGGAAAAGTTTAAACAAAAAAAAGATCTTAAGAAAACTGATGGAACCAAGAAGGGCAAATTAATTGATGTTCCCAAACTTGATGCAAATCAAGCAGGAGGGAAGAATTCTGATCAATGTACTTTAATATTAACGGAGGGTGACTCAGCCAAGGCTCTTGTGGTTTGAATCAGGGAAATGTGAATATTGAATTTGGTAGTATTGTGACATGTTTCGACATCACTTTCCAATTTAATTTTTTGTTATTTTAGGTATCCTTATCCTATCAGGTGGCAGGAATATCTATTTTTTGGGAAGCTACCACTCACCAACAAATGGAGAATAAAGAGATAGTAAATAGAAAAAAAATCCTTGGTCTACAGGAAGATAAAATATATTAAAAATAAATAAAATATAATTCTAAGAAATCAAGAAAGAATCATCACTGGTAAGAAATTAAACATAATTGCAAATATGCTAGGATTTAGCTTACCTCTTGCGTATTAGATTGCTGTGAAATCATCAAGGGTAACGTGCTAGATCTTTGTTTCACATGACATTGTAGATGGAGGGGTGAGTTGCTTGACATTGTCAGTCCTGAGAAGTGCCAGCAACATCTTTAAATATATAGACCAACAATATCTTTAAAGGTCAAGTAAATATAAATATTATGTTGAAGAAGATACCTATTTAAAATTGAAATCATCAACGGTAATGTGCTAGATCTTTGTCTTAAAAAAATTCAACACAAAAATTGATTAGTAGATAGATGGGTGAGTTGTCGACGCGTTGTCGATCCCAGAAGTAAAAGCTTCCTCGGACGGATGTCAACCCACGTTTTCAAAAAATAAAAATTTTGTATTTAACTAAATGTAAATACATACACCTGTAACATTTTTAATTATAACCAGAGTTGAAAAAATGAATAGTAACAAACAATAAGATTAAGGGGAAAAAGATACCTGCTTAAAGTTGAAATCATCACTATACTAATAATATAGATCTTTGTTTTAAAAAAATCCAACACGAGAAATGGATTAGTAGATAGATGGGTGAATTGCCTGACATTTTTAGTATATAGACCTGTAACATCTTTAATGATAAAGATAAAAGATAGATAAAGAAGATACCTACTTAAAGTTGAAACAATCCATTATCAGTAGCTTCATCAAAGTCGATGTTGTCTTCTGTAGAATGTGACGAAGAGCCAACTACACTCTCAAGGTTAAGGGGAAAAAGATACTTGCTTAAAGTTGAAATCATCACTGCCATTGGTAATGAGCTAGATCTGTGATTTAAAAGAATCCAACACGAGAAATGGATTAGTAGATAGATGGGTGAATCGCCTGATATTTTTAGTATATAGACCTGTAACATCTTAAATGATAAAGATAAAAGATAGATAAAGAAGATACCTACTTAAAGTTGAAACAATCCATTATCAATAGCTTCGTCAAAGTCGATGTTGTCTTCTGTAGAATGTGACGAAGAGCCAATTACACTCTCAAGGTTGGGTATATTTGTACTTGTAGCTGTATTATTTACACCTCTTCTTTCGCAAAGGGAATTCCAGTGCGCAATTGCTCTGTCAAACGGAAAGGTTTCGAGGGAGTATCGTGAAACGTAACACCTCATGCAACTTTCCAGATTTTTATCCAACCTGTTTCTCAGTTTTGATTTTATAAATGACAATGCACTGAAAACTCTTTCATCCTCCACAGACCCCAAAATCATTGTCTGGCATAATTCATATAGTCTGAAATACTCACTGATATCTTCTTGTAAGATAGAACTTTGATAGATTCCTCTCCACAGCCTTGTAATAGCACCACTTTCAGAAGGTTGATCTAAATTCTTATATTGGTTCCTCATTGTTGTTGCAAAATTGGTTGACTGAAACTTTAATAAATCGGCATTCAGTATACCTTTGATTTCCGTACCCTTGAGCTCTGACGTCTTAGTAAATTGTTCCATTATTGTACCCATTGATTTATGGAAATGCTTACTGACAAAGTCTGCACGGCCACCTTCTGTATTCCAAAAATTCGGATTCATCACACCCATGGCTTCCAGAATTTTATCTTTACAGAAACGTTCCCTAATTTCTGACGACAAGGTTTCTGAAATTTTTTTAAGCTTTATTCTGGTTTCAACTATCACAGACTCAAACAAATTACGTGTTACAGGAACATCTTCTCGCTCCGAACCTGTAATATCTTGACGTCTTTGCAAAATGTGCATAGGTATTTCCTTCCCATTAACAGAGATGCATAGGTGATCGTGAATATTAAATCTCAAATAGGTGTTAGGATTTTTAAGATCTAATAAATCTCTCCAATTTTTAAAAACAGGTGCATCAAAACTATCCTGCGAACAATACAATATATCAAGACTTTGACATACCATTTTCCTCATCCTTATAAAATCCACAATATAGATCAAACTTGTATGTCCTGCCAATGGTCCACATATTCTTGTTTGTTTTCAATGCTTTACTTTTTTGAGTCGAATTTTGAGCAATATCGCAATCACCTGGTTTCCTCTTTCTTGGACCAGAGTTTGATATTGATTTCTGTCTTCCATTTTGCTCAGTGTTTGTATCTGTGATATCTAGCTGCACTTCTGGTTGCACCCCAACAGGAACAATATCTTCAAGATCGGCATATTATCGTAGGTTTCATTTGTTTGATCGTGATACGATCTTTATGCGGAATGCATGTCCACCTCAATAATGCCTTCCACACGATCCGATGATTCGATTCTTTTTGGTGGCATCTATATGATTGGTATTTACATTATCTCGTATCCGAGAGTTTCCAAAATACTTGAAGAGTGATTTACGAGATTTCTTACTTACTTTTAGGTTATTCGTATTCTTTGAGGTGGCACCTTCCATTATTCTCGAAAAGAGTCGTGCATGCGTCGGCAAAAAAGAACCAAGCGACTGCTGTCTGGTCTCTCTCGAGGTCTTGTCGCGCGTGAATCGCCGGATGTCGCGGCGTCAATCTGCCAGTCGCGCGTCAAGCCTTCATCTGTCGCGCGTCAAGCCTTCCTCTGTCAAGCGTCAGGCCTTCCTCTGTCGCGCGTCAAGCCTTCCTCTGTCGCGCGTCAAGCCTTCCTCTGTCGCGCGTCAAGCCTTCCTCTGTCGCGCGTCAAGCCTTAGCCCAAGTCGCGCGTCAGTATTTCTCTTGTCGCGCGTCAATAATGCATTTGTCGCGCGTCAACAATCACAGGATAACAGTAATACGAATCTCTGGTGCAAAGGGTATGCGAGTTCAAATTTCACAGTATTGGTAATTTGGTAAGCTACTTGAGGTATACTACCCGGCGAATCAAATAGGTTTTTATAGGAGATGTTTTCAAATGAAGGCGAAGCCGACCCCCCAAAAAAAATATACTTTATATTTTAGGCGAACAGGACACCGACCCACTCCGAATAATTCGCCTTTTCAAATTTTCCTAAAATGAAATTTTCGCCATATTACGAATATTCGCCGCTAAAATTATCCCCTGGAAATAATTACGGTATTCATTACAGGTGTTCATATAGGTGAAAGAGAGTTCAAATCAATGTCAGGTACATTGAATATATCTTCTAAATCTGAAGAAATTGCTAGATCTACACGAATTGATCTAGTTACAAAGAATTCCGGCAGGATTAAAAGAAAAAGAACACATACAAAGATTGCTCAGACAAAGATTTCTCCAGCCATGATGAAGCATGATGAAAGAGAAGGATCAGCAGAATCATGCATAGCTTCTAGATTTGCTAATATCAATGACACAGACATAGGCACGGAACCTATCTCTCGAAATAAGCCCGCGACATCTAGGGCCGAGAAGACATTTCTCATGCGGGCAATGAAAAGCAGTGGAATTATTCAAGCATCAACATTCCCAGTCACAACTTAGTTGCCTGAATTTGTCATGGAGTGTGCAAGATCATATCATCCTCTTTCCAGAACAATTCGGGATCTTGTGGAAAGACAATTATTAGGTTGGATGCACAGTTTATTAATTATTGTCTAAAGATTGACACGAGCGGTGGTGATTGCAATTAGCATCTTTGGATGTAGGCAATAGATGGGAGAAACACAAAGGCAACTTTGACCCATATGGGGTAGCAAGGAAAACAATCTCCTAGGAATACTCACATGTGCCTTCATTGGAAGACTTTTAGATGAAGTGCAAAAACGAGTATGAAGTCAGAAGGAAAGACTTCAACAAGTTATCGGTGCAACAAGTGTCTGATTACGGTTTGGCATGGATACCTACAGATCTCACAGATGATGGCCATGTGATACTTGACTCGTATCAACATATGGGAGGGGATAGAGTTTCTCTTCAGGAAAACATTGGTGGTTTCTAGATGATTGAAGAAAGATCTTCCACCGATTAAGTTAGCACTTCAATCCCGGTTGTTGAAAAAGGGGTATTGCTTGGATGAATCTTTGATGAATCAGATCACAAGAAACTTTACCACGGAGACTCCAACAAAAGGAAACATGAAGGTGAAAACAACGAGGGCTGAAAAAGCTTAAAGTTCACAAGAAGTCTCACATATAGGAGAAGGCCAATCTACAACGATCGTGGTAGTTCCACTTCTCCAACATCAACTCATAGCACTTCGGTAGTCCTAGAACCCCGGAGAGATCTTTTTGTTCCTCCTTTGAATCCAACGTCATTTGTATTTTCTCCTCAACCACTCGGTCTTCACCTATCCATGCAGAGAAGTTGAAAGCACGATGGTAAAAGTTTGAAAAATCATTGTCTTTGGACAATTCGGAGAGGTGGTAGTCATAAGATGGTGGAAAATTCGATAGAGCGTAATCAAAACATGAGATGGTGGTGCACTAGATGACTTCTCATTCCCCAAGAAGAAAATTTTCATCATGGTTAGCTTTGCAGAGACAATCCCGGGCCGAGAGAGAGATCAACCTAGAGGAACATGACTTTTAGCTGCTCTCTAAGTTTGGTGGAAGAGATAAAAGACCTAAAGTTGCCAAAACGACTTCTAGGTTGACTTATTGAGGAATCGAGACAGAAGTTCACCGAGTTATCGGTTCTAGTAGAAGGAAAGCACATGGGAGAGCTCAAGACAACTGATATAGTAGTGACTAAAGTTCCCATAGGTCAAATTACCACAAAAGGATTAAAACAGGGATACCACGAGACACTAATGAACACTTTATTCCTTAAGCTTGACAAAGAGAAGGTTGAGAGATCCAATCTTCAAAAGCATGTGTTCCAGCTATGTGAGATCATTGCTAAGGTTACCAAACCTTCCTCTCAGTCCATTCTAGCACATGAGAAGGTGAGTAATCATCTGATGCAAGAGGTAGAAGATGTAGGGGACCAAGTCAAAGCTATTTCCCGCCGTGGAAGGAACAAATCATTCATCAAGCCTCGAGTAGTTCGAACGAATACCATCGAATTGGAGGATATGCACAGGAAGTGTCCCACTAAAGGAACTGATGACACATATAGGAGATGAGAACATAGTGGCTGAAATCCATTTGCATAATTTATCTAAGATACACATGTTGCCAAAGGATGTGTTGATCGAAGAGCGAGATTGTGCACAGTGGATTGGTAGAAAAGGGAAGCAGCTTAGAAATTTCAGTTTCCTTTGGCGTAGAGATCCTCAAGCTCATGTTGAAGAGGATGCGATTCTTTGCTAGAAAGTAAGATGAGAGAAGTGTCGAGAGCATCCCGGATGAATTGCCCGCTTCACATGAGGAATTTATTTTGTTTACGTGAAAAGAAGTTGATGAAGCCACCATGCCTTTCACGATGGATTCAACTAGAAAACTCATAAAGCTTCAAGAAAATGTTGAGGGATATGGGATTGGTTTAGAGAAAGTGAAAGATAATGCTATTACTTTATCTAGAGGGTTGTTACAGTTTAGAACCGAGAGAGATGCTATTGTTAAAGTGGATGGGAAGATGTTGAATTACATGTTTGAAAAATATATTCAATATTAGAACAAAAATAAAGTATAGGTGTTATAGCTGGTAGATCTTCATTCTTCTCTTCTTTCTTCTCTTATTTCTTATATTCCGGATGAAAATGTAAATTAAAGTTATTGGTTGAAAAACCATTACTTTAAGTTATTTGGAAAGATTCTTTAAGATAGGTGGCAGATGTGCACAATTTTTGCTCAAACTCTTGATGCATGTCACTAAGAGAGGAATTCTAGGAAGATGATTGCCAAATGTTCCCTTTACTACTTGTTCATGTTCTAGTTCAGTTGCAGTTTCCCATTTGTAATTTCCCCTCTACACACTATAAGTAGAGGAAGAACCTACAGGTTAAAGGATCGAATTTGTAATCAACATTCTTGTGTTCCAGACTTTGAGCTGAAACCCCTGATTTCTGCAAGAAGAGGAATAGAGAAGAGATTTCTGGAGAAATTTGTGTCAACGATGCATTTTGCTTCTTATTTATTTCTATATCTATTCATAAACTTTGTTTTATTATAGATCTGATATGAAACTATCCTTTGCTTTAAATTCTTATTTAAAGATCTATTTGTTTTATCTATGTGCATGCGATCAACTCTGTGAAATATTGATTGGGTTGCACATCTTCTCTCTTTTCTTCCTTCTTTCTATTATTTCTCCCTTCTACGAGATATTTATTTTCTCTTACAACCGCTTACTTGCTTTGTAAAAACTATCTAGGTATGGTTCACGAGGTACATAGTTAAAGTAATACCCACAAATAGATATTAGGACATATAACCGACAAAATCTTACACGGGAGCCTCACTTTGTAAATGAGGAAGATTTATCTCATGATTGCCTAGGTTTTTAGCTGTGCAAAAATCTAGCCAACATGTATGCACACCAAGATGCATAGAGGAAAAGCTGTCACAATTATTATAATTATCATTGGTTCTCTAATTATGTCATAAATGGTTTCTCTTAAGTTAGCATGAAAATCAATGACAACACATTTTCCTCATGGCTGATCCACAGTTTAGAGAGCCGAAGTTTCTCAATAGATTGAGAAACTTATGATCAAAGAATCAAATCGATAAACATAAGTTTCCAAGGTGTTTACATGGTCATAAATACATTATTTATACTTTTTTACAACCCTCCCACACCTTTAATGACGTTGACTATTTACATCTTAAAGCATTCTTAACAGAAGCTTTGTGGTTAGAAGGCTAAATCCAAATTGAACTTTGGCTACCTTTTTTGCATTACAATGATTTGAGAGTAGCCATGAGTGAAATCATAGGACTTAATGGTTCATATCCATGTATATTGGTGTATGTACACCAATGTTATGAATTTTTCCGTTTATTTGTCCCTTGGACTACAAAGCTTACGTTAAGAATGCTTTTAGACATGACTAGCCAACATTTTTTGAGGGCATATTGGAGCTATAAGAAGGTTAAAATAACATATTTACTTTCATCTAAATGGGTTAGTGAATTTGGTTCATTGGTTCAGCTCCCTAATTATAAGTTACTCGATCTACTAGGCAATTTTGTCTCTCAGAGCACAAATTGGTTGGGAAAATCGTGAAAGAAAACATCTTTACCATTTTTACGTTGCGTAGAATTAAGAGAGAAATTATATGGCATGATTAAAGGAACCACACAAGAAAATGTAAGAAATGAAACTTTATCTTCATGAATATTGGTGTGCATATACCGGTGTTCCAAAGTTTACGTTGAATCGAGCCTTGATTGTGAAGCTTCTCTTAAGATGGCTTTGGGACACAAATAAGCTGACATATTTTGGGGTGTTAAGGAATTTTAGGAAGGTATATATAGAATATTTATGGCCATCCTAATGCATTGGAAAATTTGGTTAGTTAATTAAACACTTTTATTAGAAGTTACTCGATCTACTAAACAACTTTTGCTTTGAAACCAAAAATCATCATGAAAGAAAATGTGTTGTCATTTTTAGATCACACAAACTTGATAGAAAACATTAAAAGCATTAGTATAGGACCCATGTAAAAAATCATACTATTTGAAAAATTTTATACACTCATCACATTGTGCTTACACCATCATGCCAAATTTCACTATGTGTTTGGCCTTTAGATTGAAGCTTCTCTTAAGAATGCTTTATAATGTGACTAACTGACATTGTATGAGGGAACTTGGGAGATTTAGGATGGTCTGAATAACATCTTTATGCCCATATAAATGCATTGATGAATCCAATTATGTGATTCCATACTCTGATAAGAATTTACTTGATCTCTTGAGAAACTTTGTCTCTCTAAACCATGGATTGGACACGTGATAAAACATGTTGCGATATTTGCATCATGTTGACTTGAGAGAAACCATCCAGAGCATGATTAAAGGACCTACACATGCAATCACGAAATTGGAAGTTTTTCTCCAAACATTTTGGTGTGTGTACACCAATGTGTTGAAGTTCATCCCATATTTGGCATTTGCATCATGAAAATTCTCTAAAGAACACTTCTAGACATTACTAGTTAATGTCTTTCAGGGGGCATTTATAAGATGTAGGAAGGCTGAATAACATATGCATGATTATTTGGATGCATTGATGAATTAGGTTTCATCGATTTTAGCTCCAATAAGAAGTTACTTAATCTATTTATAAACTTTGGGTCTCTAAATTATGAATTGGTTGTGAGAAAAAACATGCTACATTTTTTACATCGTGATGAATTGAGAGAATAACTCTAAGTAATCATTAGAGATCCAATCTGCATACAACCATATAAACACAAAATTTAACTCCATGCATTCAAGTGTGCTTATAATAACATGTTGAAGTTCACTATGGATTGACATTTGGACCGCAAATCTTATCTTAAGAATGCTTCTAGATGTGACTATGAAATTTCATTTAGGGGCATCAAGAAGTTGTAGAAGGTTCATCTAGATTATTTATGCCCATCCAAATGTTTTGGTGAATTTTATTAATCAATGTAGAAATCTAATAAGAAACTATTTTATTGATATTGTGAGAAAATTTAGCTCTCCAAACCATGAATTGGATGTGAGAGAAAATGTGTTGCCATTTTTGAATCGCACCGACTTGAGAGAAACATTATAGGGTATGATTAGATGACCAACACATGAAACGTATGAACTAAATATTTGATTCAATGTATCCTAGTGTGTATACACTAGTGTGCCAATATTTGTTACAGATTATGAATTAGAACTAAGAAGATTATCTTAGGAATGCTTTCAGACGTGACTATCCACTATCATCCGGGGTCGTCGAGAGGGTTGGAAATCAATTTCATAAAATATAAAAGGTGAAATGAGAATGGGATTTTGTTGTTGATTTCAAATATTATCTACTTAAGACCTACATGACAACACAAAAAACATAACAATCAAATATAATTATTATTTTTTGATGCATGATTGATTGTGAATCCACATACTCCTACATCATGGTTTATAGTATCATAATAATGACAAAATTTCCTTCTCTAATTCTAAAGAGAGAATCAATTTCATTAGTTTAATAAAAATGTGTGATAAAAGATATATCGACCACCAACTATGGGTATGATTGAGGTAAATTACAAATTAATTGTCCTAATAATGACCTACTAAAGTCTCTAGAGTGATTAATTCAATATTTATCCCCAAAGTTGGTTGAGTAGGATGAAACCAAATGAATGGTATCATTTCCCCCATGAACCTAGACTCATTCACTTAAATGGACACACACACAAAATACCCACTCGAACTTAGGAGTCATAAAGTCATAGATTTAGTACATAAATGCCTTCATTACATGTATTACACATAAAACACACTTGTCTTATCAAATAATGATGCATATAAAGAAGAAATATACCACATGTAGTCCATCACTAGAGTTACAATAGTCTACAATGTTTTGGCTTGAACAATGTCCCTATTAAGCTTATAGATGAACTCTGCGTTATTTTTTTCTCTCCTTTTCTAGATTCATCCACCCACTTCCTTAATTTAAATTACTTGTTATTGATCCTTTAGGATTTTTTGACATCACTCAAAAAATTCCAGTTCCCTTTCACATTCCCAATATGCATGGAAATGTGTGAAACTAACAATTGATGATTTTTAGGTTATTACTCACACGAGAACATGAGTTGGTGTCAATGGTTCGAGGATGATAGTGGTATCTATAGTTTGGTTGATTAAAATGGCATCCATGATTTTCTAACCAATAAAAGGTGTCTACTAAAATCTATAACTTTTGAGGGCCATACTTTTTCATATGATCTCAAAATCTGATGTCATTTTTAGAAGTTCCTAATTTTTTTAGGAGAACATGCATTGCTTAAAATATTACAAAGGTTTAAATATGGTAGAGAGATGAGGAGAATGAAGAATAAGTTCCAAAATAAATAAAATATTTTACAGGAAAATAGAAAAAATACAATATTCATACCCATTGAGATTGTGTAGAATTGATTTAACAAATATTGAAAAATAAATGTTGAATTCTAGTTTTCAAAGTGCAATGCAATGATATGGAAATGAAGTACATATCTAACCTAAGCAATAAGAAATTAAATTTAAAACCCTAAGTGCAAGAGAAGGGATGAGATACTTAGCTAATTTTGCAATAATCCCGAAGTACGTGTCGAGATGGAAAAATGATGGAATAGGAAGGAAGATCATTGCAATGAGCCCAAAAATTGTACAGTGTCGAAATGACGGGATGGGGCACCAAATCAAGTCGGGGAGTTTGGGCACTTGTAGACCATCGCTCGAGCTGTGACTACTCGTAACCTCAAAAAATGATTTTTTATGTGACCTTCATTTTTTCATCCTTGATTACTTGTATGTCACACTAAGTCCACAAGATTATCTGTAACATTCAAAGAGAAAGAACACCTACAAAACCCAAAAATACATTAAATCCTAAAAAGAAAAAATGCGAGATGACGAGTGGTCGACCTCAGCAGTCACTACTGAGTGAACTTATGATCTGGGAACTGCACTACATTTTAGACTCCATGTAGTTTTGCATGCGTATGTGTAGAATGTGCCCTAGGTGGCACTTATGCCATACACACTTGAATAGTGAGCCATAGCTAAATGTAGAAAATGTCTGTTATTTTTTCTCTCCTTTTCTAGATTCATCCACCCACTTTCTTAATTAATTTTTTAAGAACACGCATTAGATGTGTGCATGGAAAAATGAACTTCCCTCCTATGAAGTGTATGTAGAAGAATACTTGTCCTCTTGTCCCTTGTATGAAGCTTGATGGATGCTTTGATGCTCTTGAAATTCCTTTGGATGCAACCTTAGGACATAATAGTAGATCTTAGAGCTTGGTATCTTATTATGGTCACATATATTTGTATTTTATATGATTCCCTTGTTTGAATTTTGTAATTAATCACTAAAGGAAAGCCATAAGAAAAAAGATGCCCAATAACTAGAAAAGACCCAAAAGATGCAAGCAAGATACAAAGAGGTTAGGGGCACCTGGCGCTGGTGTCCCAGGACTCGAGAAAAGCTAAAGTATTGAAAGTTAGAAATTTGGGCAATAGGGTGTGTAAGGCCAAGAAGGAAACCAAGAATAAAGAAAAGAGGCTAAAGACAATGGTCAATTAGTACTTTTCTCGTTTATGAATCATATGAATAGTGGTACGTGACTAGGACCTAGAAATGTACCCAAAGTGCGTGCTTTAGTGTCTACAAGAACCATCTATATAAAAACCCTTAAAGGATGAATAGGATATTTATACATATTAATTTTTGTATTATATTTTAAATATTTTTATATTTTCAAATATTTTTACAATTGTTTTATAGTATGACTCCAAAATTAGAAATGATCAACTAATTTTTTATCTAGTGATCCTACAATTAACACTAATTATCAATCTTTCTTATGAGGCGTTTTTTTAATTGATTGTGAAAAAATGTTGACATAAGTTGAGTTCATTTTAAATGGCTTCAAAATTTATTAATGTTTGGTATAGTTAATTTAAGTCATCATAAATAAGATTGATGAATTCAATATGATCTAGTAAACACTTAACATTTAATAGACAAGTAAAATTAGGAGGAATACATAAATTATAATTTTGTATATACATGTGAAAATTAAGTCAAATGTGCACATGTATACATATCATATGCCATAATAAATACAAAATTTGTCATGAACATATATCATGAGCTATACAAGCATAAAAAAATGGGCCATTTTCTCTCTGGAACTATAATAGCTTTCTACATCTAGTTGTATGAACTAGATCTCACTACTAGTTCTTTGGCCGCTCAATGTTCTTGAATACATTTCTCCTATTTTTCCTAGGTTTAGAACCACGGGTCATAGATCCATGAAAATTAGAAGAGACATTTATCTTTTCAATTTGTGCCTACATGCATGACAAATTAAGACATTATTTTTAAAATTTAAAGCATGTAAAACTAATCAAGTTTATATGCATCTTATTAAATTTATACCTTTATTACAATCATTTTATCGCATCTTAATTGACTTCTTACATCCCGAGTGTGATTGAAACGTCTTGGGTTGTGACAATATATATATAGAATCATCAATGATATAATTTAGAATATAAAATAAATTTATAAAATGAACTTTAGACATATAAAGTGATGATTTAAGTTCCTAAATAAAATTTGTATCGTACCTTCGATGTTGTGTTGACAACAATTTTGGAACAAATGTGTCCACACAACCTCTCCAATGGGTTGTGAGTGTGGATATAAAGGAATATAAAGACAATGAAAGGTTTTCTTCAATCTACGAGGCCTCAAATATACATGAGGAGAATGCCATAGAGTATAAGAACAATTGTAGGTGAAAGGTATGTATAAAAATTATAAGTACCAATGAAGTTTAAAGTTATGTTGCTTGATAAAATATGTCAGATCATTGTGTGTTCTCACCACTAGTGTAACATGCATTAATTGAGGAGTAGAAACAAGTTATTGGGAGACGCCCCGTCGATTTTCTGATTTGTTTTTGTCTATGATCCAAGACCAAACATGTTAGTATTCACATGTACAAATAAAGAGAATAATGAAGAGCACATATTGACTTAGTAACATTAAGAGAGAAGAACAAAGATCAATAAACTAGTTAGAGAGATCAAGAGAGAACAACCAACATGAACAAGATAACAAAACATTGAGATTACAATCTATCAACATCAATAGACTAGTCGAGACATTCCTAATGTATTGACTAATGTGAGCAATTCCAATATAGCCAATTAAGACAATAGAATCCCTAAAAATACCAATTTTTTTTTAGAAAATGTACCTTAGTGTATGTATTTGACATTCAAATAGCTTTTACAACAACATAATTTAATCAAAGGTGTATCCTGACATCTAACATTAGCTATAAAAGAAACAAAAGGAAGATGTCAAAAGTATGAATCAATTACTTGTAAAAATATATTAAGGTAAATCTATTATTATTTACATCTTGAGTATCTATCTTCTTGGTGTTTCCCTCAACTTCTGTAGTAACTAGAGATGATACATGGAAGTCTTGCACATCTATTTGTGTAGTTTCCTAGATGGTCGAGTAATTGTAGATGGACATAATATTATGTAGAGTCCTACAAAGTTGTATATTTAGGTTTTACAAACTAGTGTGTAGATTCCACACATGTATTATATGCAAATGATCATTACACATCCTCCCACTTGATTTACACTAATGCATAGAAAATATAATGCCACAATTACATGCACCACCACATGTAGCCCTTATAAAATGAAAACTCGGTGTACCCATTGTATGCCTCTCATGGTCAATAAACATATATGTCAAATGGTAAGTACCTAAAGGGTCTTCTTGCATTCATTGTGATGAATTTCATTGGGGATTACAATATGTAGATTTTTCCTCTTACCACTTGGGGTACAATTTCATAAATTTTCATTTTACCTCGCACCAAGTCTATTAAATGAGGAGCCACCTTCCCTTATTTGAGATGCCCTAAAGTCAAAATAATTTGGCTTCTTCTTACTAACATACTAAAAATGTAGTTTTCTCAAAAACTACAATGGAACCTCATTATTGTTGCATGATGTTTATACCTTTTTCATTTTATAAGATATACAACAATAAAAAGGATGTAAGGTGCATTACGGGGTTTATTATGATCAATTAACTTCCAAAATTAATAATATAATATCAAAGCAATTCATTAATACTTGCAATTATTGATAGTGATGCACTATAAGCTCGAGATACATAAGAGGAGAGATGAACTTACTTATACAAGAGAGTTTTGGGTGTAAAGACTAGATAAATTGGGAAACTGAACCTAGAGATGCTTTGATATTAAAGATGTAGCTAGAAAATACTATGGTATGAAACTCGTATAACTATGTCGGGATAGACTATACTACCTTGGACCTGTTGTATAGTCTTAGACATGCTTTGAGTGGGGTTCTTAACTTTATATGCTCTTTGGTGGTTTGGAAATATGTGTTACTATCAAACCCTAAGTGTTGCACTATCTTGAAACCATATAAAATCAAATGAATCATACTCAAACCCTAATGATGGATGGAAGAACCTATAAGAAGGTTAATATCTGGGTTGAAGTGTAATCCATGCACTACCTACATAAAAACTACTTCAAAGAGGCCTCAAACAACACATAGTTCTCCACCTATCATGTAATATCTATATGAATGCAATTAGTTGGAAATTTGAACTTCTTTGACCATACGTAAGATGATTGTGCTCTTCTTTAAGACATTGAGTTGACATCTTTGGAATCTTAGAAATGAGGAAAGATGAACTCCTTGACCTAGTTGAGTGCTTTAGAACTATAATAGTGGATTTCATAATGGATGTGCATACTATTTAAGAAGATTGATGGATATTATTTTTTTGGAATGATGTCTCATGAGAGTTTAAGTGATTACCAACTTTGTAAATGAGGTGATATTAACCTACTTGTAGAGGGGTTTGAGGGTAAATTGTTATGATAAGGTCGACCCAAGAAAATATGAATAAACAATAAATATAATCAAATTGAAATCAAGTTGGAGGACGAGTCAGTCTAAGAATGTACATTTCATATAGGACAATAAATTACTCCTTGACCATGTTATACAGTTTTGGACAAGGAGATTATGAATGTAACCTAAAATATGTATCATGATAACTAAAGGTTGGATATAAATTTTATGCATTTGTATTCAAAATGTGATGATACATTAGTGTGTATGGATAAGTAAGTTGGGAGAGAGATAGTAATATCTACTAAGTAGGGATAGGATGTGGATATTTGTCTTAAAAAAATGCATAGTCACAACCAACAATGTGAAAAGGGTAAATTTCCAAATTTAAGTGTCTACACATGGAGGCGCATCAAACACCATCCACCACTTATCCCAAAATTCTCTTTTAATTTCATTTTTAATACATCAATCAAGCTAATGTGTCTATGATTCATCAAAGGTGGTTCATTGCTTCTAAGACTACAAAGCAAAGCAAATATTTGTTGTTTTGTTATCTTCATGCCTTTTATGGAATCATATGAGAATCCATCTAAATATTATTGTATTAATTATGCCCTTTTAGTTTGCTTTGCATCTAATTTACCTAAAAATTTCCAATTTCCTTCAAAACACTCTCTAGCAAATCTATAAGTACAATGCATGCAGTGTATCATGGAATCACACAAACTATTAGTAATTACTTATAATTCTTTGGTGGTTTACATTATATCACTAAAATAATTCCTCTTATTCATCTATATGGCCTTTTGTAGATTTACATGGTTTTATGGTGATTTTTTTGTGGAATTGTAGGGATTTATATATTTCCTCGATTTGTAGGGATTTCTATATTTCCCCCACATGTTCTCCAAACAATGTCTCCATATAGATCTGATTATGAAAATAAAAAAGAAAATATTTATTTTTATATTTCCAAAACCATAATTTATTTGAAACAACCAATTGACAATCTCTGATGATATAATCAACTTTCTTGGTCCTATGGTAGTGTTGTTGGCATGTGAAAACAAAATTACAAAGAGTAATTTGTTCTCTAAAAAAGGTGTGTGTGATATTGTGTTTACCTCGAATATCAACCACAAATAATAGGTTTTGGAAAATATGTAATCCCTTTTTTGTTTGTTTTCAAGACTATAAAGGGTGTATACCCTTTTGTATTTCCTAACCTTTTAAAAATAGGTGATTTAAAAAAATTAAATATTAATCGGATATATCGAGATAAACATACAAGATCTGACATGCAATGGAAAACAACTACTAAGTAATGGGAGGATGGGAGTTGTTGGCATGTTGTGATTTAGGTGTGGTCATTGATGGAAAATCCCATTAATTAAAAAGTGGATGATGGAGTAGGGCTAGATAATGCTCAATATGATGGCGACTTGGAGATTCACATGTGTTCATGGTTGCTTGAGTTGATTAAGTGAGAATTGCTTGGTCTAACAAGCCTAATTAGGTGACCTAGCTAGCTTAGGTGATGGTGCATGATGATTAGAGATTCATGGTAGCTTGAGGAGCATGTTTAAAACATAGAGAGCATGATTATAGAGTTTTTAGGCACTCACATGATTTTTTGGGTGCAGATACAGGTTGGTGAATAAATTTCAGGTGCTCATTTGGACCATGTATGGGTGTTAGGAGGCATGAGGTTGAGTTGTGGAGCCATGTGAGCTCATGGATGCATGTATGAAGTTGTTTCATGATGTACCAAGTATGTTAGGACCTTTTGGAGAGTTTTTATGATGAGTTATGATGTTATTTCAGTTGACCCTAGCCTAGACATAAAAAAACCCTAAGGGATAGTCATGCAAATCATAGTGGTTGGAGATATGGAAAACATTTGGAGCTAAGATGATGATTGGAGATGATGAAAAGGGGTTTCCTTGAGGTGTGAGAAAAATTGGAGTCATTCAGTAATGGGAATCACAATTTATGATGCTTTATGTGAAGCGGTTTCGAAGAAAGGGTGTTTTCCATCTCAAATTACACCTTTTGATGCTCACCTTGAATTGTATGTTTTGCATGGGACCATGTGGCTTTCAAAGATGTTTCTAAATTGAGTCTAGAAGGTTTCAAAAAAATAATGAGATCATTTCATTGTCACATTTTTATGAACAAATGTTAAGAAGGTAAATAGATTTTTGTGTTTTTGAACCCTAGCTTAAAAGTAGTAGGAGAGAAAATGAACATAAATGTCCAAATTGATTAATAGTGCATGGATGATTATTGGATGATGTAGATGACTCCCCGGGTTTCAGAAAAGTATGCTAGTGCTCGTGGTGATGAGTGGACCCCACTCAAATAGGCCTGTTTATGAAGAAGTTCAATTTGTGAAAAGGTTGTCTAAAGGAGTTGCAAAATAAATGGACATTATTTTTATTATGTGAGTTTTAATTGATGTCTAATGTGGTTTCAGTCATGTTGATGCATAAAAATAGCAAAGTGTTCCCTATTTGTGAAGGCTAATCAAAGGGAAGTTTCAGGCAGTTAGAGATGAGCTTGGTTGAATTCCTTCCAATTGGAGTTGGAAGGAGTTCCAAATGTTCTAGAAAAATGATTTGATTTGATGGGTATTCCATGTTAGTTTTTCTAGATGAAGGTTTCTTGGTTTTCGGGAATGAAATGTTTTTGTTGAAAGATTGAGTTGATTCAAGCATGATATGATTGAGTTGATGCTTGCTACCACCTGGAAAGTAAAAAGGGATGAATTTTGTTCCTAGTGAAGGCCTTTGGAAGTCTTGAAAGTGCCAACAAGGGTGAAAACTAGTTGATTTTACAAAATTGGTTTTTGGGTAGCTTGTTTTGGTGAAGTGTAAAGTTGTTGTGGTTTGAGTATATGGATGTTTCAAGAGTATAACTTGATTAGATGTGTTATAAAGGTTATGATGTTTCCATAGAGTTGTCACATGCCATATTTGAGATCATCTTGGGTGATCTTGAGGCCCAAAGGTGAAATCAGGATGCTAGAAGCAATTGTTTTGTGAAGGATATGAGCTAGTGGGCCCATTTAATGAAATATTTGATTGGTTAAAGTAAATTGTAAGACCATGTATGATTATTTTATGTTATATTACTCATGTTTGGTGAATTAGGGAGCTTTAATAAGCATGGTTTTGGCATGAGTGGATTTTTCTCATTCTAGTGATGGGGTTTTGAGGCATTTTGGTGCATGATGGATGGTTTTAGGCATGACTGACCTACATGGGTCTTATGTGAACATTTTTATGATTCAAATGAGATGTTATGAAGTTGAATTGGTTGAACCAAATGAGGGAAATTGACCTATTTTTAATTTGAATCAAGGAGATCTTATAAAAGTGATGTTTTGGGGTGTAATTTGCAACTAGTTTAGTGAGTATGAAAAATGCAAAACTAGGTGTAATTTACTTGTAGGTTTGAAGGCATATTTTGAGAGCTAAGAAATTTCATGATAGGTTGAAGAATTATAGCAAGAGTGTGTGCAAGGGTTTGATGCATTGAGAAGTGAATATAGTGCAAGATTGTGCAAGTTTGAAGACCTAGGGTTTGAAGGAGAGCGAGCTAAATAAGTGATCTCAAATCAGTTTTGGTAGAAACAATACATAATATATATTCATCATAAGGTTTTTGAGTGGGTGCTTGATCATCTTGGGGGTTGTAGCCTCCTTGTGGAGTTGGTGCTTCACAAAACTAGGGGTTGGTGTTCCTTGTAGGGTTAGTGCTCTACTAAACTAGGGGTTGGTGCTCCTTGTGGGGTTGGTGTCTCATTAAATTTTGAAACATAACAATATAAAGTTGGTGTTTTAGTGGTTTTCTTCCCCATGAGGGTTTCCCACTTATATCTTATGTTATGGTGTTGATTTCCTTGTTCATGGTTGATTACATGTATGGTATTTAAAGTTGTGCACACATTAATGGTTAGATAAGTGGTTTGTGATTTAAGTAAGTAATCTAAAATTGAATTAATTTTGTAAGGAATGATTCAGCCCCTGAGTCTACAAAGAGTAATTTTTCTCTAAAAGGTGTGTGAGATATTGTGTTTACCTCCAAATATCCTCCACAAATAACAAGTTTTGGAAAGATGTAGCAGTCTCTTTTGTTTGTTTGTTTTTAAGGCTCGCAAAGGGTGTATACCCTTTTGTATTTCCCAACCTTTTAAAAAGAGGTGATTTAAAAAAATTAAATCTTAATAAGAGGACTAAGATCAATTATATATATCAAAAACATACAAGATACAACATGCAATGGAAAATAAGCACAAGTAATGAGAGGATAGATGATAATTCACTATCTGTGCCAGATTTGGGTTGGAATAATGATGGAACAAGATGGATCTGGACTGTATTCTCTTTGTCTAGAAGATAATGATATGTAAGTATACCAGACAATAAAACTCTGAAGGGGAGAATACTGCCCTAGGTGTTAGTGTGATATTAGGTGCTAGTGTCCTAGCAGTGAGTTTGGATCTAGATATTTTAGGGTATGATAAGCTCACCTTTAATTCACTCTATCTCACATCCACTTTGTTATAGGATTTTCCTGTCACACTTGTATCTATAGAAAACCCTAACTACCTACACAAGGCTCAAACACACATTAAACTAAATAAAATATGCATATGCTTGAGTCAAACTGACCTCAATGGTCACCCCAATGTGATTGTCAGAGAAATGGACTACATTTCATACTCAATGTAGTTCGTGTGTGTGTGTGATAGATTGTGTCCCTTGAAGCTAGGTTTCCCTTATGCGAGTTGCACCAAGATAGTGGGCTAAAACTAATTTCCCCCCAAGATAATGTGTGTGATGGAATTCAAAATTTTCCCTTCCTATGTAGTGAATAATGCATCCCAAATGCAATCCTCAAGTGTTCCTTTTTCCTAAGTAGTAGATATAAAGTAATATCCCAATTACCCCTATTACTTAGTTTTCGATTTCCCCCTTAGAATAGTTAATAGGTCATGTATATATATGATTCCTTTGCTTGAATTTCATCATTAACAACCCTAAAAGTTGACCCAAAGTGATAAGTAGAAGTTAAGAAAAGATAATAATTGATGTGACACTTTAAACATAAGAAAAGAGGGAAAAGGACAAAAGCACCCAAAGGGGACAATAGCACCTGGGCACTCTTGTCCCTTACAAGGTGCTAATGTATGCGAAGATAAAATATGAAGTAATGAGTTGGGTGACACATTGTGCAATGTATAAAAGTAAAGGGATAATTCCAAAAATTAGAAGATGAAATAATGGGAGGATAAATTAATTTCAAAGTAAAGAAAAAAATGTGTTTTGTCTAGTTTTCTTGCTTAGGAATCATGCATATAATGACATACTAGAGGCGTGATGTAATAATACTAAGTGCATAATTTCATGTTTATAATAGGATCATTTGTTTTTAATAAGACATGTGTCATTTGAAAAAATTAGACAAAATGTTGACTAAATTTCCCTCATTATCCTATGTCTGCCTTGAAGGCCTCAAAGATCACATTTTTAGGCTATATAGAACATCACAACAAAGCACCCAATTTGTATATCATTATCTCAAGAATTTCAACCAACACTAAGTCTACATACATCACAAATGAATTCCTTTGGAAAACTCTTAAAGCTACATCTCACACACCAAAAATCATTGTTGAGTGTGATAGGTCTTATTAGAGTCTTCGTTGGTAAACACATTGTAATATACATATAGGAACCAAAATGTCATCACCAATCCGGCACTATGATAATTCTTCATCGGGAACTCCTCGTGCTATGATTATTTACTAATGCACAACCTTTAGTTTGGTGGATGTAATCTGGAAACACAACAACAAACATAACACAAGAATACCATAGACTATGATAAAAGGAATGATGATAAATCTGAAATATCGAGTAAATTATAATATTAGCATGAAATTGTTACAATCTCACCCATGAGATACTTCAAGTGTTATTGACTTCACTTGCATTCCACCAATACTATGGGAGAAACTTCACAATTACACCTCTTAATGGCTTATTCAACACACCTTTAAACTGATGGCTTCCTTTACACACTTACTCATACAATATTTCTCACTACTTCTTTCTATGCTAAATGAGGGGGGTGGCCTCTTTATTTATAGAATTCTAGGCTTATCCATCTTATCTCTAAGATAGGATAAGAAATCCACTCTGACGAATCATATTCCATACCTTAACTCTTATCTGTACATGTAAGCTTATCTTTTAAGATAAGATAAACCTTATCATTTCACATGGGTTCCACATTTTTAGACTTTTTACAAATAAAATATACAAAATATTTATGACCTCACTCCTTGTCCTTATTACCAATATAATATTTCTAATGTAGACCCTACTTCTCTACTTACCCCAACTTTGACATTTTAACATTACTTGAACCACTTACAACTATTTACTTTTTACCACAACATTCCTATTGTACTTTTGACTATTGTCGTATTATACATTATTGGCGGCGTCGTACTGGCAGCGCCGTTATCTTCTATCGGACGCTACTACTAATTATACTTAACAACATCCTATTCCTAATACATACATTAATGAAATAGAAATTACAGAGGAAAATTTTAGTGTCGACATCTTCCCCCTTCTAGCTTCTACTCCGTCCTGAGAGTAGACTATTCTAGTGCTTGGAAAATCTTCAACTTGTCGTGGTTGACCCATTTCGTAATGGGAGTGCCATCCAATTCCTCCGGTCAGTGTCGTACCATTTTCATGCAAAATGCTATTTTGTAGGGCCCCATCCATTTTGGAAGAATTTTCTCTGTCTTCTTTTTTGTATCCGGAATCATATACTAGAACCAAGTCATTCACATGAAATGGAGACCACCGGATCTTTTGATCAAAGTATTCCTTCTGCTTTATTTTCTTCTTATAGCTTGTATCCTTAGCTATTTCCCTCATTTCCTCTAGAAAATGAAGATGTACCAATCTTTCTTTTCTTGAATCACTTTCATCCATTCTTTCATTTTTCATTACTCGACTGTGGGAATATAAAACTCAATAGGAAGAAGCTGGATCAATGCCATAAGCCAACCGAAATGGGGAGTATCTGTTGCTTGACTTTGATGCTGCCCTATATGCCCACAATGTTGCATGAATCCTTTTATCCCATTTATGTACTTGCAAGGCTGCATCTTTTGCTAGAATTTGACATAACACAAAATTTGTTCGTTCTCCACCTGTCCATTTGTGCTTGGCTTGTATGTTGTTGCCTTCCCCGTGCTTAATAGAAAACTTATTGACTAGGGCTTCTACCACCTCATTAATGAAGTGTCTTCCTTGATCTGTTACAATTTCTAATGAAGAACCAAATCGGTGACAATGCGTTCATATATGAATCCTGCCACTTAATCCATGGAAGAGCTGTTTTGATGGCCTAGCTTCAACCCACTTGGTTAAATAATCTGTGGCAACTACAATATACTTATTTTGGCATGAGGTAGTTGGAAGTGGACCTACTGATGTCTATTCCCACTTTTCAAAGGGACCAAGTGGAAGAATAGGGCATAATGGAGCTGATGAAGTCTTACGGTTACCATGTGTTTGACAAATATCACATGTCTTACAATAATTATAACAATCTTTAAAAAGAGTGGGCCAGTGATAACCTGCATCCAAGATCCTTCTTGCTGTAAGTTGTCTAGAGAAGTGCCCTCCACATGTACCATTGTGGAATTCTTCTAGCAGTTCCTTCCCTTGATCACGTCCAACGCCTCTCTGTATTGTCCATCGAGTCCTATTCAAATAATACTCCATGCGAGAATAGAATATGGACGACTAGCTTGAGTAATATTTCTTTTAGTCTTTACATTGGCACCATCAGAAACTTGAATTCATTCGATAATTCCAAATATCTATGTATTCACTAAGGATTGTGTCAAGGATAACAATCTTTGCATCGGGAAATCATCATCATCACAAGATGATCCTAAACCATCATAGGCTCGAGAGAGTGCATCTGCATTGACATGCTTCTTTCTGGCATATCTATAGTATCAAATTCAAATTCTTGTAGCAAAATTATCCATCTTGCTATCCTCCCGATGGGTTAGGCTTATTTACAATATATTTTAGAGCCTCGATGATCTGTTCTGACTAGAAATTTTTGCCCTAGCAAGTAATTCCTAAACTTCTTTACAAAAAAATGATAGCTTGAGCCTCTTTTTCGATTCTACAGATAATTTACTCACCTTACTTTGCTCATTTGTCTGCTCCCAAAGTAAATTGGATGTTCATTCCCATTTTCATCCTTTTGGCTCAAAGTACTTCCTAGTGCTGCATCTGAGGCATCAGTGTACACAATGAATGGCTTGCTCCAATCTGGATTCTTTAAAACAGGTGAAGACACTAGGGCTTCCTTCAGTTGTCCAAAAGCTTCATGTGCCTTATTTCCTGGTTCATAAGTAACATCTTTCTTCAAGAACTGGGTTAGTGGTTGTGCAATCTTTGAGAAATTCTTGATGAACCTTCTATAGTACCCCACATGGCCTAAAAATGATCTCAACTTACTTCTATTCATAGGAAATGGTAACTCTTTGATTTTTGAAACTTTATTAGGATCAGTACCAATACCATCTTTGGATACAACATGCCCTAACAAAACGCCTTTAGAACATCCAAAGACACACTTTGTAGGGTTTAGTGAGGCTTGTGCTTCATCTAACCTTTGAAATGTTGTCTCCATTTGGTGCAGGTGGTCCAACTTGCTCCCATAGATGCAAAAATCATCCAGAAATACTCTGATGAAGGTCCCAATGTAGGGTTCGAACACCCTATTCATCAAACGCTTTGGAATATTACTGAGCATTACCAACCCAAAAGGCATAACTCTATAAGTAAATGTTCCCCAAGGAGTGGTGAACGTGGTCTTCACCGATCTTTCTCTGTTATACGAACTTGGTTGTAGCCGCTATATCCATCAACAAAACTATAGCACTCTGGCCAACTACTTTGTCCAAGATCCGATCCGAAAATGGAAGAGGGTAATGATCCTTCTTTGTTGCCTTATTGAGCTTCCTGTAATCAACACAAATGCGTAGCTTCCCATTCTTTTTTTATTGAGATCAAAATGGGAGAAACCCATTCTCGAATTCTCCACAAAAATATGAATCTGCATCAAGCAACTTATCTACTTCTTCTTTTTACTGTCTTGGAAAAATTAGGATTCATTCTATATGGCATTTGCTTTATGGGCTTAGCACCATCTACCACTCAATAGAATGTTCTACCCAACTTACTTGACGGAGTTCCTTGTAATCAAAAGTGAATATGTGTATGCACCTTCGAAATAGCCGGAGGTAGGATTCCTTTTCACTCTCCATCACAAAGATCACCAATCTTTATTTGTTGGAGACGATCATCAACTTCTTCTTCGTATAATTTTATGGGGTCATGAGTTTGTGTGGTGGAAGGATATCCATGACTAAACATCAACCTCACTTCCTTCATCTTCGAGTGTCCACTTCTTGGTACTAGAGTAATCGAGGATGTCCAATCATCAGTTTCATCACTTGAATCCACAGGTTCTGCCTTATGATGTCGAGGGATCACGTTTATCTTCACCCTCTCTCTACCATGTCCAAGTGTCATGAAACCTTCATTCCAGTAGTTTCTTGCATGAACTCTCCTTAGCCATGGTCTTCCCAACAACATTGGGTATGCAACAATACCATTTTTCATCACTTGAAAGTCTACCACACATACAACACCCATAATAGATATTGCCACATTTGAAACTACACCTTCTGGTTTAGTTTTTCCCTTATTTAATGACCTTAACATAAGTGTTGAGGGCGATCAATTTTTAAACCCAACATATTCATTATAGACTCGGTCATTACATTAACTGTAGCACCTCCATCAACTAAGACATCATGAATTGAAATACCATTACATAATACCTCAGCTTGTGGAGCATAGGGATCTGCCTCTGCTTCCAAAACAGGGACCTCAACCTCCTTCCTTCGTCGAGCATTGAGTCCACTTCGCAGCTCCTGCCTCTTCTTAGAAGACATAGCCAAGAGTTGACCATATGTAATATTTGCAGGCCTTTTGGACAGATATTCTAAGATGGAGTATGGTCCTTGCCCCTATGAAATCAGAAAATCCTGCACACCCAACTTTCTTCTCCTATGTTTCTTACTAGTTTCTCCTTTCATCTTCTTAGGATCATTTCCATCTTGATTATCTTTTTCTTTCTTTCTTTTTATTTACAAACACATCTACTTCATTATTTCTACTCTTATCTACTACATCAAAAGAATTCACAGTGCTTTTCCTTTATCATTATCTCCTTTACCGGATGTAGAAGCTCTATCTAGACAATTATACTTATAATGACCCTTTTATAACAACCATAACAAACAACTTGAAATATTTCTTTTTGGACCTCTATCTCCTCCCCGAGAACTAAATTCTTTTCCTTGAAGAAGATTAATAGTTAATCGACCCATCTTTTGAGCAGATCTTCATACTCAAGAGATGTACTAGGAGAAATATTTGTGCTCATCGGGAGTGGTTGTGGATTCGGACCAAAGGTCTTTGGTGTAGGCTCTACTTTAGCAACAATTTCTTTGGGCTCCTCTTCCATGCTTTCTTCTTGCCTTCTTGCAATCTCCTTTGCTTGTTCAATGGTAGGCTGGGTGGTCATACTTCACTCGTTGTCTCGATCTCTCGGCTTCATCCCCGAATGAAATGCTTACATAGGAGATTATCCACGCCATTCATCAACCCATCCGCTAAGCCTTCCTTCCGGATCGGGCATCGAGCTTCCTCCTTAGCTCTAGAACACGAGCATGATAATCCCTTATCTTCTCATTCTCTCCTTGGGATAGCTTTGTGATCTCGATCATGAGATCTGCATATTTCATTGTTCACCAAATTCTTCAAGAAAACTTTCGGTTAATAAATCCCATGAATTTTTCACATTTTCACCTAGTGTTTCAAACCATCTAAGTCTTTGAACCATCCAAAAAGGTAGGAAAAATTCAGTCCATTGTTCCCTTCTTATAAGGCCATTACAAATACAAGATCGTTTAAACTCTTGAATGAAAGAGGAAGCATCTTCATTAGATTGGGCTGAAAAAACAGAATCTTTCCCATTTTCAAAAGTAACCATCGTAAAATACTAACCCACAAGTACAATCAACAAGACTTATGTGCACAAATAATTGGAATCACTTAATAGAAGTGACTTTACACCTTTCTACAAAAAATAGAAATGACCACGGTAACTATGGTAAAACTTGACTTATTGCGGTAAAAACTGACTTTACTGTGGTAAACACTATGCACAGTAAAAAGTGAAGTTACTGCGGTAAATACTATTCACGGTAAAAAGTGACTTTACTATGATAAATACTATTCACAGCAAAAATGACTTTACCATGGTAACTACTATTCACGGCAAAAATGACTTTACCATGGTAACTACTATGCACAATAAAAATAAGGTTACCCTCCAATTGATTTTTGACTAAGTGGGAATATCTCTCCAGAAAATCTACCAACGAGGAATGGTCCCGGCAACGGAACCAAAATGTCATCACCAATCCGGCACTATGATAATTCTTCACCGAGAACTCCTCGTGCTATGATTATTTACTAATGCACAACCTTTAGTTTGGTGGATGTAATCTGGAAACACAACAACAAACATAACACAAGAATACCATAGACTATGATAAAAAGGAATGATGATAAATCTGAAATATCAGAGTAAATTATAATATTAGCATGAAATTGTTACAATCTCACCCATGAGGTACTTCAAGTGTTATTGACTTCACTTGCATTCCACCAATACTATGGGAGAAACTTCACAATTACACCTCTTAATGGCTTCTTCAACACACCTTTAAACTGATGGCTTCCTTTACACACTTACTCATACAATATTTCTCACTACTTCCTTCTATGCTAAATGAGGGGGGTGGCCTCTTTATTTATAGAATTCTAGGCTTATCCATCTTATCTCTAAGATAGGATAAGAAATCCACTACGAATCATATTCCATACCTTAACTCTTATCTCGTACATGTAAGCTTATCTTTTAAGATAAGATAAACCTTATCATTTCACATGGGTTCCACATTTTTAGACTTTTTACAAATAAAATATACAAAATATTTATGATCTCACTCCTTGTCCTTATTACCAATATAATATTTCTAATGTAGACCCTACTTCTCTACTTACCCCAACTTTGACATTTTAACATTCTTTGGACCACTTACGACAACTATTTACTTTTTACCACAACATTCCTATTGTACTTTTGACTATTGCCGTATTATACATTATTGGCGGCGTCGTACTGGCAGCGCCATTATCTTCTATCGGACACTACTACTAATTATACTTAACAACATCCTATTCCTAATACATACATTAATGAAATAGAAATTACGGAGGAAAATTTTAGTGTCGACAGACCCAACTAACCCCTACCAATATAGATATGATAGGAAACGAGAGAGGGCCCCTATCATAATCTATATAGAGTAGAGTCCAACCGATCGGTATAGATATCTATAAGGGTGGGGGAGGGGGAGTATTCCGGTAGTCCCTTCCAGTATACCAACCATTATGGGCAGCCCTATCTACATATCGATCATCCATATCTATATGGCGCTCGACTAGGGATGCCCTCCCCTCTATAGATATATGGGAGATGGGCCCGCCCCATATAGAGAGAGATAACCCCCTCCCCCTCTCTATATTTCTCGGCTTGCACACATATATCAAGTGAGGAACTACAAGGGTTTAATGCATCTTAGAGTATTACTATAACCCATTTTTAGGTACTTGAGAAAATACTAAGAAGAAAATACCCTACTTAATTGTACAATCGTGACCATGGAATTCTAACCATAGAAGATAAAGCTATAAACATAAGAAAAATAGTGTTAGAGGTGAGATCCACATAAAATCCACAGAGGAAAAAGCCATCCAAATAGGAAAAAGGTCACCCGAGTGAATTTTTCTAAGATAGGAAACTTGGACCCCTTGTAGAGCCACACATCTAGATTTTCAAGACAACCTTGTCGCACACCATTCTTACACATTTTCATATCAAATTCAATCCATCTCTTTGAAATCGGTGCAATACTCTATAACACTAACTTGTATTTTCTTTAGTTAGCTCATCTATGTTATTGCAATTTTTCATTATTATATTTACCTAATTTAGAATCTATATGTTTGTTGTTATTTATTGTAATGTGATATTATACCTTTACTCATATCATTTTATTCATTAATTAAAATAAAACCTAATATTAACATTATATTTTGGTAAACCAACTTATTTTAACTACATTCAATCATAAGGCTTCATCCTTCACCCCAACGATTCATATTTCTCCAAATATGATTGGTTTCATATTTCTTTTAGGGTTTCTTCAAACCATAAATTGATTTTGGATCCTAAATACTACTTAAATGACTAAAATATATATAATAAAAATAGAGGAGATTTTATTTAAGAAACATGAACTCAATCTCAAGTTAAAAAGACCTATCTTCCTTGATCTTAGAAATATGTTGCGTAACTATACTCTATATTTTATTGATTATATTACCTCTATAAACTTCACATTAGAATATGATCCTATAAGTATACCTCCTCCACCACCTTCTCATCAACCTACAATATTCCTTGTGAGGAAATTATATTCATTACAATAGCTCTATGATTCATTCAATAAAACCTTCTCACATCTAACTTAATTCAGTAGCTAATACCTACCTAAGTGAATATGACCACAAAACACAATCCACGATTAAATCCTAAGACATCTTGTGCTTACCACCAATGTTATTGACATGCTACCAATATTTGTTTCACATTACGAAGAAAATATAATACCTTATTGACGATCACATCCTTGTATTTATTCAAAATAAGATGCTACACAAATGGGGCTTCACCTACCGAAATCCCATCTTGTGTGCTTTCTAGAAATAACATACCTACAAAAATATTTCAACCATTCTTGTTACAACTCCTATTATACCTAGTAAAGACACCGACATAACTATTTCTCATTTTTTCGATAGGTACATATCAAATTCTATTATAACAATTGCACCAAAACCCACCTCAATATCCAGGATTCTCATTGTCTAGAACATGACACCATACCATGTGATATACTTAGTGAGTTCATTGACACCCATGCATCTTTGACCTTTGTAATATCTATCAACATTACAAACCTAATTTATCACATTTCCAATCATTCAATTCATATCCCACCTTTAGTAGAGGGAATCCCTTTCTTGCCTCATCCATGGTCTAATAGATCCTTATACACACACATCTACGGAAAAACATTATTTCTGAATTTTCTTACTTAAATATAATCCTTGATTTACATATGACACCAAACTAGTTTGTGTAAAATGAAAAAATCACACTTTCAAAGTTTACAATATTTTAACAATTATAACATACCCATCACTCATATTAGAAAATATCAATACCCTCTTCACCTTGAAAGGATTTATCATATTATTCTTACATTATTCATAGTATCATACCACGATTACATCAAGGAAACCCCACTTCTCTTATTCTTTTGATGTTGAATTTCTAATGGATTTGGGTTATAATAAAGCATTTTTTCTTCATGTGATTCTAATACTCCATATCTTAGATTCTATCTTTTCCAAATTTTTGGCAACATATAAAATTTAATTGTGAATGACAAACAACATTTTGATAAAAAAATTGTTGGGAATGAACCTCAAAAGACACCAATGCACTCTCATTTATAACAAGAACTTAAACTTTCTACGATTACATACGACTCACAAATTTGTGACATAACTATTGATGATCCAGTTCTTATAGCACATGTGACTACTTCTTTGGTTATAATGGTAAGATGTAATATTTTAGCTTAGGTGATATAATCCTTCCACATATGGACATTGATCCTAATCTTTATTCATGCATCTATCATTATACATATGTTTCATATACATATCACTTTGCATACACACATGATTGTTTAACATCTTTTACGTAGTTCTTAACTAGGTTATTACTTGATGATGCAAAAATTCTAATGGATCTGATGTGATTGTTGAGGGAACAATACTTACCCATGGCACGCCTTACCTTTTTCACTATATCGATACTACCCCATGGCCTTTGATCTCAATTTTACATTTCACATCTAATATTCTAGAAAAACACAAAATAATACATCATTATGAAAATGCAAAACCAAAACCTACATGTGACATGCTCGGTCCTTCCTATCTTTGAGCATTTTGATCATTCAGATTTAGCACTCTACACTAATTATACACTTATGCTACATAAAACACACTAAGTGGTTAAAACACATGAATATTTTACATATTAAAACCCTAAAGGAACATCCATAACAAAAAGAATCTTATATACCGAGCTTGATTACATATTTAATACCTTACGAATTCTTACAACCTTCTATCACGGAGGATACCTACCACATTGGGGCACACTTACACTAGGGGAATCTATACTAAATTATTTTATCATGATCACATCTCGCTATAATAGTCCATTATGTGCACCATAGTGCTTTAATACTTATAACACATGTTATACCATACTTTACCTTATGATCCCATTGCTTGATTCTAGACATTGACTCAATTATGATCCACACTTACTTGTTTTACTATTTTGACCATTTCACTACTATTGGCCCTAGGCTCTTGCTTTGGCTAAATTGCTTGTTTACATCATTGGTTACATTACACTACTTCTTGAATAGTTGATTTCTCACAATACATTGCTTGCGTGACGCAGTTGTTTTCCCAAAATTGGATAGATTATTACTTATTTTATGACATTGTTTGACTTGGATATTATGCACTTGCATGTTGTATTCCTTACTTGATTTATGACATTGTTTGACTTGAATTCCTTATGCACTTGCATGTTGTATGCTTTAAATTACTTAGGAAATTGATTACTTTGACTACTTTATATGCTTGCATATTGTATTATGTGACTGCCATATGAAATTGATTGACTTGAATAATTCATGTGTTTGCGTGTTATATTCATTTATGTTGTATGACATTGAATGGCATTGGCTAATTTGTGCACTTTATCTGATTACTATAAAATATTGTCTAGATTTCTTTCTTTAGACACTTTTCGAGTTGTGATATTATATGATTTTATTGCTCCATGCAATTGTATGCTATCTAGTGTGTTTTCTCTTGCTTATATGTTGTATAACATGTTTCTTTACACTTGTGTGCTCTATGTTGTGTTTTCTTGGTACACTTGTATAATCTATGATTTATCTGCTCATATATTATGGATGTTTATGTGTGATTTCCATTACTTGTTATTTTATGATCATTTCATATTGGGGGACTATTATCCCTCATGCTTCCTACGATACACACTAGAGATATTATTAGAATGAAACATACATCCTACAATACATTGCTTGCTACATCTTTGACATGATCGAATATATTACATGACATATTGATTACTTACTTTAGTTATTTATATTAAATAAACATTATTATGACATACTTAAATTATGACAAACATTGTTATGCTACAAACTATGTATTTTATGCATTGATTAAAAATGGATTATTCACATGCATGTTTGGAACACACTGCTTTATTGCATTTTTGTCTCTAGGCCCTACAATTGATTTACACTATGATTATGGCTTGTTGAAGTAACTCCTTACACATTGGTTTTAACATATCGACTGATAGATCATTGGTTATTATATATGAATCATATAAATTTGGATGGTTACACATTATAACTTAGATCATTTTTTGTTACACATTTATCTATGCACATTGATTTCTATATTACACGATTATCACATTGTTTGTTACTCATTACTCTGTGCACATTGATTTTTATATTTCTCAATCATGGCATTTCTTGCTATATGATGCTCCATGCATATTGGTTTATTTTATCAGTGCTTCTTACACACTTGTGCTATATCATTTCTTGTTGCAAGCTTGTTTAACACATGCAAACTAATAACTAACACTAGACAAGTGTAACAACCTCTTTTGATATTTGGAAATATGCCCAAATTTTGGTTGTTTTTGTTATATTTTGTCTATCGAAGAGAGATATTACATACTATAACTTATAGGTAACCTCATCTACTAAATTAATTTATATTTTCCTTTTTTAATATCTTAACTTCTCATTTATTCAATCATTAATAAATATTAATTCATTTAGTGCTTTGTGGGTTGGACCCACTTCACACCTCTATGTAACTTGCTTTGCTTCTTTAAAACTTCCCACCTAGCTTCTACTACATAATTCTAATATTTGGATTATTATCTTTACTCTTGTTTGTTATCGAGTTGATACCAACTTGTTTCCCAAGCCCTAGTCCTTAAACCTAAGTGTTTAAACCTTTCTTAACTATTATAACTATTATACTAGGCATATTTAAAACCATTTACCATATTATTTGAGTAATCTAATTAAGTTAATAATACATATGCCTAAGCATATTTTACCCGATAGTTATCAATGCAATGTGATCTTATGCTAAAACACAAGTTTATAGTTGGAATCCTTCTTGGTGGCTTCTAGATCAACTCTTGCCTAATATAAATATATTATCCTTTCACAAACCATAATTAGTCTCAAGAAGTGATTCGATATTAAATGAAGTCTATATTTGAATTTAATGATAAGATGGGCATAATCTAGTTTAACTTTACCACTCACAAATACAATTGGTCCTTACATAATTATCCCAATATTGTCTATTCGGTATCTCGATTTTAAACTATTCATTAAACCTAACCCATAACGAATGAAGAAACATTTTCACTTCATAAATAGAATGTAAATTTATCATAAATAAGAAAACAAAACATGATTACATTAAGGAATTATATTCTTCCAAAGGATCTTCAAGAACTTCCCATTGTTAATATTAGAAGATTCTAACCCATGAGGTTAAGATCCAACATTGTTCTTACATGAAGGGTACATTTTGGCATGTTGATTAGAAGCACCTAATACAAAACATATGGTTTGAGATAAAGTTTAGAGATATCAATAAATCACACCATATTGTATCTCAAACCTTTACCATCAAGGCATTAACACACATGATTCTACAGAACCAATATCCACAACAATCCAGTAGATGAAGAGAAATGGATTTAAATGTATAAGTTACATATATACATAGGGGGTATATATAAATATACACTAAAGAGTGATTATACAAAGATTAATGTACTTATACCACTAAATATATGTGTAAAAATATATAACCATACAATTTTTCACACGTAAGATAAAATCAAACATTTAATGCATAATATGGTTTCTTAATTAAGGGATATAAAAACCCATGCCTACAAATAAATGAAGGCGAGTTCCTATTAGAATGACCATACTCTTGTTTGTTTAAGCTTCACCATACCTTAAAGTGCCTCCTCTTTCCTTACTTCATCATCACTCACTTTGGTAGTCATGCCTTGCACATGGGATTATTCCCATTTTATAACCCCATACTTAGTGTTATCAAGGAGAAAAATAAAGTTTACAAGTTCTTTGCGATGGTACCTTACACTAAAACTAGTGTTTACAAGCACATACAACTAATCTTACCTCAAGTGCTTTCATGAATGGATTATACAAAACTTGTGTTGTATTGTATACAACTTACTCCAAATGTCACTTGGAATTAAAATTAGGGATTTTTACTAATAGTCAATATAACTTCCAAAATCATCATGTAATTATGCCAACACACCAATACAAGTGATAGTCACATCAAAGCGTATAGTAGATCGATTCCACCACACACGCAAGCTAAACCAATAATGTCTCCATGTAGTTTCCATACTAGTATTTTCAAACTACAATTGGAACTCATGTGATAGATAGAAAACAATGCTACTATGAAACTCTTTTCAACTGGTGGTTAGGGTTTGTAAACTCTACAATATGCTCAAAATTGTGAAATGATAAAATTTTAACCAAATATCAAAACATTGAGTTTTAATATGATTAAACGCTAGGTCAAAATCCCTCCCACAACCCATAGTCACATTTTAATCCCCAATAAGAAAATTTTACATTAATGCAAAAGTCATGACTAAAACCATCCAAAATAATATTTTTAAAGTCAAGGTTTCCAAAAAATATCTCATAATTTTTGTCTCATCCAAAACATCATACACAAGCACCATGGGACTTAAGATCCATCTACTATCAAAGAACACAAGAGTCAACCACATCACCTTCAAGTTAATAACTATGAAATGTTAAGATAGTCAAGCACTAAGAGACCATCAAGTTTGGGGACCCTAAAATTGGGATGTGACATCAAGTCTATCACGTCTCGTCAATCATGTCTCTTTATGACGGTTTTGTCATGTCATTTCATGTAATGTTGTGTACTAGGTCATTATGGATCCATTAGGCCTTGAGTTATGTGTTGTTATCATGTTACTCATCCTATCATTATTTTCCAATTTTTCATTATTATTTAGAAATGATGTAGGATTTGTATGCTGATGTGATTTACTGTAATATGATTTTATTTCATCTTTACATGATTGTTTAATACTTTAATTTTAAGAAACACTAAAATTAGTGGCGATTCTACAAATTGATGTATTGACAATGAAAAAAAAATTAAGAGCTTCTCAACAACATAATTTCCATACAGGATCTTGAGCCACCCACTAGCATGGCAATTTTTCAACTTAATTCATGCATATTCTTATTTATGGATCTATTGCCTAGTCATGCTAATACAAATATTGCTTTAAATTTTCACTTGGATTATCACATAATAACACCTCCACCTAACTATGTGGCTAATTCTCATCCCATAAATGGTATAATCGATGTTACACATAGTACACAATTATATATAGTATAATTCAAAGATTCATCTTGATGATGATGAAGCATCTAGATTTATCTTAATTTGTTCATATGATGATTCATAACCCATATAAAGTGTTATGGTAGATTATGAATCTAGTCGTAGTCTTTGCACAATGAAGCTCCTTACATATCTTGGTTATATTAAACAAGACATCATAGGCACCATTGAGACAATTGAGATCTTTTGTGGAAAATGACAACAACCACTTAGAGGCATAGTTTTACCAATATAGGTCAAACCTAAGAGGATGACCATCTAGTTACTTGTAGTACCTTTAATGAAATAGACAATATGTTACTTAGATGCTCTTGGATTTTGATATGCGTATTATTCACTCGACAACACATTGATGCTTGAAGTTCATACACAAAAATATGGTGGTGACTATCCCTAACATACCATATGAGTACCCTATTCAATCTACTCTAACACCTCCTTTGGTGCCTCTTACAAAACCAATGCCTCATATCGAGACACCATCATTATAACATAATATGACCAAAATTAGCCATTTACCTCAATATATCACATGACATTTTGTAGAGCACCAATACCAGTGTAAACTATGACTCCAACTCCTTGGACACATTATAGATTATCTAGCCATATATAACACACAATAGTTTGACAAAAATTATGACTCTCAAAATACACCAATACACTTTGAATCAAACTAAGATCCTATGGTTGTTGTGACTGCTAGTCACCTAGGTATAGATTCACATTATGCCATTGGGGGTGACGATATTCAATATCAAGTTGTGTATGAATTGGTCAATGATTCATGAGAGAATTATCCATCATAGGACATTAATTATTCACAATTTCCACAACATGGTATGAGTTATGACATTAACGTGATCATCGGTTAGATTTTTAAGACTACAACATTATGCACACACATGTCATAACAATTCTAACAATTATTTGAGACTTGTTTCCCTAGGTCTTAACTAGGTCAAAGCCCAATGATGCGATACATTCTCATTGGTCTTATGTGAATGTTGAGGGAAAAATACTTGCATAATACCTCACCTTTCCTTTTTAACTATTTTTCCACAAGGCCTTTAGTTTTGTATTTATCTTTCATTTTTATTATTCCAAAATAAATAATCGATACAACATTAAAAAAAAAAAAAAAACAATACCTATGTGCTTTGTTCTCATTCCTTTCCTAGCTTTGATCCTTTTGATTATTCATAGTCAAGATCAATATCTTATCACTTGTGATTCGTAAAACATGCACTAAGTGGTCAAGAACATTATACATACTACCACATAGGGAATATCCACACCGGGGAATGTACATCTTGAGCTTACTTTTACACCTTTCATACCTTAAAACTTCTTACAACTTTCTATCCTCGGGATGCCTACCACATTGGGGGCATACCTAAACTAAGGATACCTATACAAACAAATTTATCATGATCAATTTATTTATCATGAACAAATTTATCTAGATGATGAAGCATCTAGATTTATCTTAATTTGTTCATATGATGATTCATAACCCATATAAAGTGTTATGGTAGAAAATGGATCTAGTCGTAGTCTTTGCACAATGAAGCTCCTTACATATCTTGGTTATATTAAACAAGACATCATAGGCACCATTGAGACAATTGAGATCTTTTGTGGAAAATGACAACAACCACTTAGAGGCATAGTTTTACCAATATAGGTCAAACCTAAGAGGATGACCATCTAGTTACTTGTAGTACCTTTTAATGAAATAGACAATATGTTACTTAGATGCTCTTGGATTTTTGATATGCGTATTATTCACTCGACAACACATTGATGCTTGAAGTTCATACACAAAAATATGGTAGTAACTATCCCTAACATACCATATGAGTACCCTATTCAATCTACTCTAACACCTCCTTTGGTGCCTCTTACAAAACCAATGCCTCATATCGAGACACCATCATTATAACATAATATGACCAAAATTAGCCATTTACCTCAATATATCACATAACATTTTGTAGAGCACCAATACCAAGTAAACTACGACTCCAACTCCTTGGACACATTATAGATTATCTAGCCATATATAACACACAATAGTTTGACAAAAATTATGACTCTCAAAATACACCAATACACTTTGAATCAAACTAAGATCCTATGGTTGTTGTGACTGCTAGTCACCTAGGTATAGATTCACATTATGCCATTGGGGTGACGATATTCAATATCAAGTTGTGTATGAATTGGTCAATGATTCATGAGAGAATTATCCATCATAGGACATTAATTATTCACAATTTCCACAACATGGTATGAGTTATGACATTAACGTGATCATCGGTTAGATTTTAAGACTACAACATTATGCACACACATGTCATAACAATTCTAACAATTATTTGAGACTTGTTTCCTAGGTCTTAACTAGGTCAAAGCCCAATGATGCGATACATTCTCATTGGTCTTATGTGAATGTTGAGGAAAAATACTTGCATAATACCTCACCTTTCCTTTTTAACTATTTTTCCACAAGGCCTTTAGTTTTGTATTTATCTTTCATTTTATTATTCCAAAAATAAATAATCGATACAACATTAAAAAAAAAAAAAAACAATACCTATGTGCTTTGTTCTCATTCCTTTCCTAGCTTTGATCCTTTTGATTATTCATAGTCGGTCTGATATCTTATCACTTGTGATTCGTAAACATGCACTAAGTGGCCAAGAACATTATACATACTACCACATAGGGGAATATCCACACCGGGGGAATGTACATCTTGAGCTTACTTTTTACACCTTTCATACCTTAAAACTTCTTACAAATTTCTATCCTCGGGATGCCTACCACATTGGGGGCATACCTAAACTAAGGATACCTATACAAACAAATTTATCATGATCACATCTCTTTACACTAGTCCCTTACATGCACTATACTTCTTTCTACTAATAACATGTGTGTAACATGATTTATTTGATGATCACATTGCTTATTTCTAGACACCTGCTTGAATATGATCCGTGATTACTTTCATTATTACTTCTACTATTTCACTACTATAGCCCTAGGCTTCTATTTTGGATTTTTGGTTGCTTGCATTTTCGCTACTTACATGACACTACTTTCTTATACCATTGATTTCTCACATTAGGTGGCTTGCTTACACAATTGATTTCTTACATACACATCATACTTACATGACTGATTTCTCACACTACACAACTTGAGTGTCTTACATTACATCACTTGCTTCATAACATTGACTGATTTGAATGCTATGTGCTCTCGAGTGTTACATTGCTTTCTCAAATTGTTAAATATATTTATGTGTAGCGTAGATTCCGGTTGGTGGCATTTGGAAGAACATTTCTCTCTTCCATTCAATATTTGAATATTGTGTGACATTACTTGACTTGACTACTCCTTGCACTTGCACATTGTATTCCTCACTTATTGGTATGACATTGATTGGCTCGAATGCTCTATGCGCTTGCATATTGTATTCTTCACTTATTGGTATGAAATTAGTTGACGTAACTACTTTGTGCACTTGTGTTTTTTATTCCTTGACTGTTGTATGTCATTGGTTGAATGCTTTGTGCACTTGTGTGATTACTATGCTATCTGATCTACCTTGTTTGTTTTAAACACTTGTTTGAGTTGCGATACCATCAACTCGACCGGTCTATGTAGATGTATGTTATTTGATGAATTTAATCTATGCTTATCTATTGTATTACATGTTTTATGTTTACCTTGTGTGCTCTATGAAGTTTTGGATTAGTACACTTGTATGTTATATTCTCTATTTTCTCATATACTATTGATGGATGTGCATGATTTCCATTACTCATCACTTTATGATCAATTCACATTGAGGGTATATTACCCATATTACTTCCTATGCTACACACATGCTATATCTTTAGACTAGAACACACATCCAATGTTATAATATTTTCTACATCTTTGTCGGGATTGAACATCATATGAAATATTGCTTGCTTGCACGAGTTATTGCCATTATATACACATTGTTACAAATGTTTAGCTTAGGATATACATTACTTTGACACATAATGCATATTATACACACTAATTGACACATGGATTATTCACATACTTGTTTGACACACATTGCACGATTACATTTGGCTATATAACCTGCAATTGATTTGCTCTACGATTATTGCTTGTTGACATACCTTCTTACGCATTAGTTTTTAACAACTTCGATGATACTTTATTCAATTATTATATTTTGCTTATGGAACTTTGGATGGGCACACATTACAAATTAGACCATCACTTGTTACACATTCCTTTATACACATTGATTGCTATATTTCACAATTTAGACATAGTTTGTTTATATATATATATATATATATATATAAAGAAGGTTTATTTGGTCCCTTGTTTGTTTATGTTAAAATAAATAAGTTTGTATTACATAGATAGAGATGCCCATGCCTTACTTCAAAGAAAGGATCTCATAGAACATCCAACAAACATTTTCTTCTATTAATTGAGTGTAGAGGAAGAACCATCATAAGAGGAAAATGGCTATAATGTCTAGCTACTACACAAATCTTCTATGCTACAAAGTTGTCAATTTTTTAAATTACTTTCTATCTAGTATCATTCTTGCAATTGACATAAATTATAAGTTACTTAAGGATTTTTTTCGGAATTTCACAATACCCAACTCTTGTTTGGCAGTTGCATAAGTATCTTTTGTAGCCTTAAAATATGAACATTAAGTTTCCATCCTATTCTAAATTGGTTACTCAGAATAAAGAGGTTTTGAAAATTTTCCGATCTTTTTATACTAGACATCATGTATCATCCAAAATAAAACTTATGCTTCTCAAAACATTACCTTATCTAGTCTTTTTCTTATTATCCACCAAATCTTGTACATTTTGTGCCTTCCTATGCTTATCATTATTGCATCCAATCTTCACAAAAAGATATGAAATTTACCATCAAGCATTATGTTCATCTAACTTGGAATAACAACCGAAATAAGATTCAAATTCTATTCAACACTGCATTTCTTCATCTCTATCAATTCCCGACCATCTCAACTAGTCTAAGAGGGGATACCAAATGAAAGGAAATTGTAACTTTAGTCCAATATAACCAAGTGTCCTTTACTCCTCACCATCAAAACATGTAATTTTTCCTTAAACATGTTTCCCCACAAAGTGAAGGGAGATAATGGTTATTGTTTCCTTAAAGAATGTGATAGTAACCCCCTTCTTCTACATCATCTTTAATAAGCATCAAAGCCCATATTTTGGATAACATGTGCTCCCAAAGTAACCACCTTTATTTAGTGGAAGAAAAGAAGACCTCAAAAACTTATCCATATGAGAGGTATCAAAATTAGGAGATAACCTAATCTCCCAAACTGTAATTTCAACCATTTTTCTAGAAAAATTAAAGAATACACATGGGAGAGGTCTATGAGAAGATAATTGTGCCTTAATCTCACAATCCTACACCGAATTTCCCGTAGACTATGAATCTCCAAGTATCTATTATTAAATTCACTTAGCAAGACCTTTTCCTCAATGTCTAATTGATCCACCACCATCTTCTATAGATTAACCATCTTGCTCCTTAAATCAACCAATATATGCCTAGTTTTGTTCAACCCTATGTGGAGTTTGGTTACAGACTTTAAATTTTTGTCTTTAAAGAACTCATCTACTATATCACTTGAGAATTTGGAGTGTCCATTCTTTGTTGATTAAACAAAATACTACAATCATCATTTATTTGATTAGAATCCTCAATTAGCATTGAAGGTTTCTATTTAAAATATTTGTGGTATGTGCTAAGGCCACCCCTACCACCTATGCCAATACATATAACTTGATACTTTCCACTATTTGTAATTTTATCTTTAATGTTTTCAATCCATTTTCTAACTATTGAAATATTGACTCCAATTTTACATTATGCCTATGATTTCTTATTTTTCCAAACGCCGCCTATCATTTTCCTTCAAATCCTTAATTTTGTGGCAATAAGTTTTGATGGTCCAATACTAAGGCTATCACCCAACCTTTTCCGGACTATTATTTCCTTCAACACATGTTCATCTTTCTTAGTCTTTATTTAAGATTCCTTAATAAGGACTTTGTTTCCCTCCTCATATTCCTGTGTCTCGATTCATATCCTCTTCTTTCCTCTTTTTCAACCTTGCCGATGTTCTAGGTTCACACGAAGAGGAAGGAATAATATGATCCAAATGAGGTTGGGATGAGGGAGAACTCTTAGAGTTTTCCAAAAAAGAAGAGGATGATGATGGTTAAATAAGCCTATGTTTCTTAATATGATGGGTTTTGTGATCTTCCATAGCACTAGTTTTTTGTGGAACCCCCTCTGAAATAGATCAATTAGAAGATTCAAAACATATAAAAGGAAAAACTTAATAATTCCTTAGTGAGATAAGGATTTTTGGTTCCCATATTTTACCTCCAAAATATTTCTTTCCAGAAATTTAAACATAAAAAGGGTATAATCACAATTTTTAATGCTTAAGGTGAGATAACAACCAAAAATGTGATAATAATTACAGGAGCTTTAACACATATATTAATTTGATCAATGGAGTCGAACACACAAATATATTATTTCACTCTGTATCATCATCCTGCTAATACAATGACTATTATATAACCACAACAATATGCAAACCAACTTCCTATTAAATAGGAAGTCATACTAACTACATCTAACAATACACGAGTTGTTTTAACAACTCGTTTAATATTCAAGCTTATTATGTAGGTTGTTTACAACAACCTAACTTACACACATAATAATATTTACCTCTACGTAAATATTATCAAATCATATAATGTTCACAATAATAATTTCCTAACATTCACCCCTTTAGTGTGAATATTATTAATAGCTAATCTTCACCCCCTTAATGTGAACATGACGAAGAACTATATCTCAAATAAGTTGAACCACCTCCTGAAAGCACTGCTTAGACCAGGTACAAACTCCATAGATTATTTCTTTACCCTCGTAAAGGCATAGTGTCGAGCCGAATTATGCAGGAATACTCCCTTCCTCTTTGGGTTCTTGTGGACTTTCCCTTCCTCCTTGGGTGCCCGAATTCTAAATCTCTAAGATCCACAAGCTTGGAACTAACTGGATAACCATCCTCGAGTCTTCCTCAAATCTTCTCCTCGCTCTCCCCAAAAGCGAGTTTTCTGAAAACATGAATCTTCCCCAAAATTTTGGAAAGGGGTTTATTCAGCAAACCAACACACTGCAACTAGGAACTCTGAAATGAAACACACTCAAACTGAAAGCAAGCACACTGAAAAAAATGCCACCAAACCATCTGTGCGGCCTTGTCTTTGGTGGCTGACGAGAGGTCACTAATTGACCTCCAACCTCCGTTTTCCTCCATCCTCTGGTGGTTTGCGCTACTTACTTAGCAAATTTTGCAATGAAGCCTATTTTACAATTCTCTTTGGTGTCAGGTTTAATCAAAAATGCACCCTCACTATGAACGTCGCGTACAAGTGAAATGCTTTTGATTTTTGAAAAGCGAGGTAAATTTGTTTTTACACTGACTCACTGAACTTGACGAAATGACAACAATGATAGACACTATATTAACGATAACAAAATCCAATTAGAAATTGGATTTTTACAACTTTTTACAAATGACTCAATTTTGAGAAATAATAAAACACAACATAAATTGAATAGACAAAGACATGAATACTAATGACGATAATACTTTGAATTTTACAATAGTGACTTAGACTCGAAAAAATGTCATATTGACTTTTCATGGACTAGATTTTTAAAACACAAAAGACTATATGCTCGACTCTTCTGAAAATTAACATAAAATTCTAATAGTAAATACAACATAGCAATAGGAACATTACATTAGAAGTTAGATGACAGATGAAACCAATTCACCGTTTAATGACTTAGAATGTCGTGTGGAGGTCTTTGTTGGCACGCACAGGCTCCTATGCCGCTTTGTCTGTATTAATTTTGTAGATGTCATTGGTAGTTCAAGATCAGTTGCTTCAAATGGGATCGGGCCGTGCCAATCCGTTTAGATTGCCTTGGAGTCTTGCACTTTGATTAATGCAAAACACAATGAAAAGAAGCAGATCGCAGACTTGCAATGGCCAGAGAATTGCATGATGCTGTTACAACTGTATGGACCCAAGCGCATCAATGGAGGCTCAAAATTGCAGAACAGAATAGACGGCGATGCATAATGGTCTGTCAAATCAGAGATGATGAAGACGTATGTAGTTGGGCATAGATCTAATAATAATCAACTGTAGAAGATCCGTCAATTGATGCTCCGCAAGTGATGCAACCAATAACAATTGATATCAAAACCAATTCAGGAAAAAAGTTGAAAGGCCGTGTAGCTAGTGCTAATGTAAACAAATAGAATTGCTTCAGAATTCTTATTCTATGCTAAAAATTCTCGCTCTAATATTTCATTCACTGGACAACGAAAAAAGAGAATATCAGTTGTCTGGACAAAACATAATTATTCCTCCATTGCAATGAACCGGCTCTGATATTTGATTCTTGGATTCTGACACAGAATATCAATGGACCAGCATGGAGTAGTCTCACAGATACAACGAATACCAAATGATGTGAATCGGAGCTATTGAATGGAAAAGCAATATCCCTTGCACCGTAGTCAATACAACACGAGCCTTTGATATTATCAATCCATCTGTGGATCTCAATTGGAGGGCAGTGACCAATAACCAGTAAGACGACCCCTAGAAAATCTATTACATCTCTATTACAGTGGATCAGACTTCGCTCTGATACCAATGATAATAATTACAGGAGATTTAACACAGATATTAACTTGATCAATGGAGTCGAACACACAAATATATTATTTCACTCTGTTATACTAACTACATCTAACAATATATGACTTGTTTTAAAACTCTTTTAATATTCAAGATTATTATGTAAGTTGTTTACAACCACCTAACTTACACACATAATAATATTTACTGCTACATAAATATTATGAAATTATATAATGTTCACAATAATAATTTGTTAACAAAATAGTAGGTAAAGAGAAGAGAAAACCTATCATCACAAATAATATAATTATGAATATGGAGGAGTACTTTTCACCAAAACCTCGAGAATGAACTTCAGATATGCCTTTCTTTGTTACTTTAATTGTTTCTCCGGGCAGTAAAAATTATTCCTTTAAATCGAGTTCCCTTTTGCTCGACAATGTACCACTTCTCTCCTTCACAAGGAAAACCAATAACTTGGCCAATTAATTCTTATGATATTACTAACCTTAAACCCCTCATTTTCACTAGCCCATCCTTCCATGCCAATGCAAAATCTCTGGCAATGTCATCATTAGATTCTTGGAAACTTACAAGAAACAATAATTACTCGGCTTCTTTAAAGATTTGCATGCAATATTTGTTTCCCCATAACACTGTATAGTCATGAGGTCCACTTTGAATCAACCCCATTATACTAAGAAAGATCTTAAAACCTCCAAAACTTATGTGAAGTCCCAAACCAACTTCTCAAGACTTTGTTTCCATTCTCACGTGTTAGAAGTTAATTGCTGCAAGCTGCCACTTTCATAAAATTAAATACCATTTTTTTATTATTAGGTTTTATTTGACATGATTTTCAAAGAAATATAATCTTCATTTCTTATAATGATTCATTATACTTTTAGTTTTAATATTATTTTATATAACATTTCCACTTAAGTTTGATAGCTCTGAAACAAATACATATTAGGTGTGGATATAATCCTATCCTTTAATTTGATGAATAAGGTAAGAGGAGTTTATCCTCTTACCTTTATGCCATTTGATTAAATCTATTTTATTTCTACAGGGTGTACATGTGCACAGACGAGGAATACCACATCAAGTCTTACATTCCTTATTGCATTTCGAAGTCCATTAACATGAAGCTCGGACTTTACACATCTCTACAAGTACCATCTGGAACATAGGAATCCATCACCATGGATCACATGAATAGATTGTCTATAGAAAAGAACCAAAGTAATGTAGTGTTTGTTGTAATGGATAGGTTTTCCAAGATGTCCATCATGGCTCCTCACAAGAAAAGTATTAGCCCAATTGGAACTACTCGTGCATTCTTCACTCATGTATGTATTCACTTTTACTCCCAACATCTATTATATCTGAAAAGATCATCATTTTGTTGGTTGTTTCTAGAGAACACTATGCGAAGTGATGGGCATGCAACTTGATCATTGATTGATGGTATTTCATCATCAAATAAAAGGAAAAATAGAAGTTGTCAATCACACTCTACTTCATCTCTCATGTATGTACAACCATGTGCATGTTGTCACTTGGGATGAGTACATACTTTACATCCAACATACCTATAACATATATCTTCATAGTGATACCAAGATGTAATCTATTCTAAACATGTTTTGGGTTCCAATCAATGGCACCTCTAGACATATACTAGCATGCATTAACAAGTATCGAGTCACACATATAGGAAAAATAAGTAGACAAAGAATTTTTTTATGTAACTTATATAATCCATTCATTAGAAAGTTCATCAAATCCTCTTGCATTCCTAATAGAAGTAAAAAGAGTGTGAGAAAACACATTATACAACTCATGTGCATTCCAAGCTAGCAATAAAATCTGGTTTCATCTTTAGAAGGAACACTCAAGGGTCCATGTTTAAAGATCAATCCTCTATGCTATGGTCTTTATACCATTGTATGAACAACTAATAAAAATACAATTATTCATGATCTTCCTTGTACATGTGCATGCACCCAATATTCATCTTGGAGTTCCTTGAGCCTTACTTTCTCCACATCTTGAACTAACAGAACACAACATTATTCTAATATGGATCTTGAACATTTGTGTTCCTCAAATAACGATGAGGTTATTGAAGTGTCGATACAAAAACATGTCAAGGTGCCTATCAATCTTTTAGAGTGGTTGAAGATGGACAATATGTTGATTAAGGTCTAGTGGTGTAGCCTTTAACAACTTCTAGTGCGATTTTTGCAGCTCAACATAGACATAATGGGGACCATTTCTATTAAAGAAAGTGTGAATGATCCATGCAAAACTTTTCATATGAACACACTTCTCTTTAGCATCCCTACGCAACTTGCACACTTCTTACTTCGTGGTTCACTATTGTGCCAGTCTTGTGCTTTCTTATGACACTAGGCGGATGTGATGTCCCCTTTTTGGGCAAATAGAAAATTGAACTAAGAAGGATTAGATCCTTTCAATTCAACCTCAAATAACCCAATGTCAGCGTAATTACAACCCAAAATGGGGTTGGAAGTAGCCAAGGTAGTGGGTTAGATGGGAGAATCAATTGGAATTCCAATCTTATCCAGTTCAGATTTTTATAGCAGCAGATAATAAATAAAAATAGCTCACAGACAGCTGAAACTTTAAAAATTCATAACTCACTCAATACTCCATATTTTTCCATGAAATAAAGTGCATAATAAACTAGATTCTTAGAGCTTTCCAATGCACTATTTTTTTTTTTCTCGAGCATACAAACTGTTAAATACTGAACAATCACATTAAAAAGAAAACTCTGAATATAATATTGAAATCATCTGGGATATCAAATACATAGAGGAAGATTACATATATAGAGTTTGATCTCCTTGATTCTAGGAGTCAACACTCATCCCACATATCTCTCCTAATCCCCACAATATCTCACTCAAAACAAACCTTATCTAATTACAACTATTTACATGAGTTAACAACTCATAAATAGTTGTATTACATTACACTATATTATTTATTTCCACACTCATAATAATGTTCACAATATCTAATATTATTCCTAACATTCACTCCCCTATTGTTTACATTATTAATCCCTATTACAAACTCCCCTAATGTGAACAAGGTAGAGAAAAACATTCACACGTCTTCTACTCTGACTTGCTTTGCATGCTCATGATCTTGGTACGCTGAACCTCTGTTCACCAAATACGAACCCCTGTTCGATAAAAACGGACCTTTGTCCTAGGTACGAGCCCCTCCTCATGAACCTCTGTTCATCCTCTTCAAGAAAAACATGATGTTGCTTTTTCTTGTGCTTTTATCTTTCTACTACAACATATTTACATCAGGAGGTTATAAAAGGAAATACAATTCTGAATAGGAATGTGACATCTGTTCTTATTACAAACAATGAAACACACAACTGAAAAAATGCCACAAACTCATTATGCGGCCCCGTCGCTTGCGGCTGGCAAGAGGACGCTGGTTGTCCTCCTTCCTCCGTTGCCTCCAGCCTCCATTTCTGCTGCTTATTTAGTATAGAAAATCATTAGAATTATAACCATCATCCAAAGGTTCTTCTTTATCATTGTCTTCTTCTTCATCAACAACCATGGCACTTTCTTCTATTTTTCCATCAAGTAAATCTTGTGCTCTTTTCTTGCAGTTTATAGATAGATGTCCATCTTGTTTACAATAGTAACAAGTGATATGTTTCTTTGTATCTCTGAAAGTTGATCTTTGTTTAAAAGAAGATTTAAATCTCCTATTATCATATGACTTGTTTTTACCATACATTGCGTAGCTTTCTTCGGTGTAATACATCTTATTTTCTTCATCTATTAGTGAAGAAATTAGATTTTCTAGGCTGGGATTGATCTTGCTCAAAGTAAAAACAATGTTTGAATAGCGAGATGGCATACTATTAAAAAAACAACTTTTGCATCATCATCCTCTACTTTAATTTTTATCCCTGACAATTGATTCAAAATAGACCGAAACTTACTTATATGTTGTACCATGTTTTCTCCTTCATCCATCTTGAGTCCGAATAGCTTCTGCTTCAAGGTCAACTGCTTGTGCTTTTTTGGGATCCAAACAACTTGTTCAATGTTGTCTAAATGAAATTTGAACTTTTTGAAAGGTCTATATGATGCAAATATGCATCAGACAACCCAAGTCCAATGATTGTTGTTGCTTTACGATCTCTACTCTCCCATTTGGCCGCTTCATCAGCATCGGTTGGTTTCTTGAATGTTCCATCCGCAATGTCCCACAAATCTTTGTTAATGAGTGTCAACTGAGTTCGTACTTGCCAAGTGTGAAAATCCTTTTCATCAAATTTTTCAACATGACTCAATTTATCCATTATGACTCTCCACAATTTGACACAAATAGGTGTCGGTTTCAACCGAAAATACACCCTTTTTACAAACAATTTAAAATTTTGACAAATTTTGACACTATTAAAACTCTTTTAATAATATCCTAGACATTTGCAAAACCTTAACAATGACATTGACCTTAAACAACTTACAATTTAAAAAAAAATGTTTTGGACCCTTTCCAAAAATGCCATTTTTTTTTTTGTTTTTGCAATTTTTTTAGTATGTCCAAAAAAGGAAAGAAACGGAAAACAATGGTTCTAACTCACGATTTTGGAGAAGATAACGATGGATGAAACACACACACATAACGCGCAGAACCACGCTGGAACAAAGACACACAAGCGCATAAAATGTGCGAGAACTACGCTGAAGAGAGACACACATGCGGAGCGAGAATGCATAGAACCACGCTGGAACAAATCACGCAGTCTTAATGGAAGAATGTTGATGGATATTCTTCCCAAGCGACAGAGATCAACGCAGTGTAAACTGAATCTCGTCCAATGCAACAGTGATACAAGTGTTTAATTTGAAACATGGTTTGGGACAATCAACAATGATGTAGTTGCCCCCAATCACTCCTTAAAACCTCATACAAACATCCATGAATTTCCTGCTCTGATGCCACTGTTAAATACTGAACAATCACATTAAAAAGAAAACTCTGAATATAATATTGAAATCATCTAGGATATCAAATACATAGAGGAAGATTACATATATAGAGTTTGATCTCCTTGATTCTAGGAGTCAACACTCATCCCACATATCTCTCATAATCCCCACAATATCTCACTCAAAACAAACCTTATCTAATTACAACTATTTACATGAGTTAACAACTCATAAATAGTTGTATTACATTACACTATATTATTTATTTCCACCCTCATAATAATGTTCACAATATCTAATATTATTCCTAACATTCACTCCCCTATTGTTTACATTATTAATCCCTATTACAAACCCACTCAAAACAGTCCTGAAATCCCAGATCAAGTCGCTAGGGTAAGAGAAAATATTTAAAATACTTCCAGCACTTTTCTAGCTTCCAAACACACCCAAATTGATTTCCCTTGCTCTGAAATTAATGATAACATAAACCAGATTTCAGATCTAGCTTATTCACCCTCAAAACATGCCAAAATATTCTCCAATACAAGTTGTCATAGCTAGAAAATAGCAGCAGTGAACAACAATAATAAAATAACTCAAACCCTTATAATACCACTTTTAAAACGAGCAAAAACATGCAGATTTATCCCACAAATAAATGCGCCAATATATAAACCAAGTCACCAAGCTTAGGATGAATATATCATGCATACATTCACTCAACAATAGCACTAGAAGGTTTCACACTCTCCAAAATATGGTGGTGTTGAATAAACACCTTTGTTATGAGCACTCATGGGCATACATCCCTCTTCAAGCATGAAGATAATTTTAATAAAAACATCAACATGCCCCAAGGGGTCACCACCATCTTCTTTATAATAGTTTTTGCATTTCAAATCTCCAAGTTTCCCTCCTCTTTTTGGCACAAATCTCTATGTGGGAGAGTCACTTTTAAAATAGCCTTCTTTCTGGAAAGTCACACTCCAATTAAAACATTAATTTCCTCTTTTTAATATTTTAAATAAAAACATAAGAGGAGAATTAATTATTTAATTTAAAAACAAAAGGAGTAATGACATTTTCCCAATTTTTATCCTTTAAATCAATATGAAGGGTGGATTAAAGGTCTCCAAAGATTTTTATTTAATTAATTTCCCGAAAAGGGGAAATTACAACAGAGCCTTAATTTTTCACATACCTCATACCATGTAAATGTACAAATATTTTAGCTGAATTGTGCATACTTGTAATCTCATACGTAACTTGTGCACATACGAATCTTGCAAACTTCTTGTGCTTGCTCATAGGTATCACACGACTTTTTTACCTTCCACCGAATTTTCGAGCCTCACACCACCCATTAACATCTTCATGCCTATACCCAAAGGTTCCCTCATCTCTTATCCTTGCACCACCACCATGCAAAACACTCTTACATGGTTCTCCACATTGTGCATAGTGAAATATTTTAGCATCTTTGTGGAGACAACTGCTTTCTAAGTGTCTTGTTATGTGACACCTTCATAGTGGTTTCCTTTACACTCATGATGTATTATACTTGAGATATAGATAGGCTTAAAACTCATTATGCAACCAACTTACCATTCTTCATATATTCTACAATTGTTGTGGTAAATGAAACATATGTAATCATTGTGATGGAATTATCTAGGTAGTTTATTGTTCACAAGGCTTCCACAGTGCAATGACATGAATGTGTCTCAAATAGAAAAATTGACATGGTCAAAGGACCTCAATCTACATTGTTTCCCTTTGTAACCATGAGCATGAATATGACTAACACTTTAATAACCTTTATAGCTCTTCTTGGATTTTCTTTTGATGTTTACACCTATGATAGATGATTGGAGAGATCATGGATAAATTGAAGATGGTGTTTGTGAGATGCACAAATTAGTTGTGGGAAAAAAATTGATGATGGAGAGATCATGGATAAATTGAAGATGATGTTTGTGAGATGCACAAATTATTTGTGGGGAAAAAAATGGAACTAAGAGTTGTTGATCGCTTACAAAAATATTTTTTTATGAAGTTGTTCTTTTATTTAGAATGAAATATTTTGCTAATTTTCTTTTCTTTTGAATTTGACAAATAAAGCCTTCTCCTAATAGTACTTCAACCAATACAAAACCAAATAAGCAATATATTTTTATTTTGATTAAAATAATATTTTAATATTAAAATAATATTTTAATATTAAAATTTAGGAAAACAAATTAAATCTTTGACTTCACCAATAATACTATTAACAAATTAAAAATTAAAAACAAGTGTTGTGATGTGGATTTAGTACTTACCAAATAATGAAATTTGAGTTTTGAAAGATTATTGATTAAAACCGCATTAATCTAATGATAATGCTTAGTACACTACATTTGCAAAAAGAAGCAAGATAATTATGGACAAAATACGAAGCTGATAATTGAATAAGCAATAGTGGAGTACAAAGAGTATGTTTATATTGCTAATCAAAGATTGGCCCACCTTAAAAAATGTGGATGGAGATTATGAACATGGTGTGAAAGAGATGGAGGAAGCCGAGCAAAGTGGTTGCATTTGACATTAACAAAGAGGAATAATTACCCTCATCTATAATCTTTATTTCTACAAATATTGCAAGCAAAAATTTGGGAGTACTTATTTTCCTATTTCTTTTTGGTATATTGTTACGAGGAAAATATGCCTGTAATTAATACTCCAACTAGGAGCAAGCTTTTGGTATGTTTAGCAAAAAGGTCAAATAAAACTCAATATCTGTTATCTTGAAAATTTATAATGTGATTATCGTGAAAATAATGATGTTTAGTCTTCAATGCTATTGTTGGTGGCGAATCACAAGACCCACAGGACTTTGCAGAACGCGATCGGTTGAGACTCTCAGTGCGATTGCACAACATGGAGCTTTTCCCAAGTGTGGGACCTTGCGAAATCGGAAAAGCTCTCCGGATGAAGGCCGTTCCTATTCCTCTGTTCAGATGCACACGTAAACGTAGAGGGTCTACTCAAAAACCTAATCTAACTTGCCAAGGAGACAGGGTAAGAAAATGCATGAAATAACAACCCTAAACTAACAGAGGTGATGCACCGAGGAATGAAGAACATATGTTTTGCCAATAAACACAAACCATAGAAATGCAATGCAATATCATGCACGAGATAACCAAATTCACGGTGAAAGGTCAAGGGGATGCAAATGAAACACATAGAGGGTTGAGAAACATCCACAGTCATGCATTTATTTGCTCCGAAGGTTTGATACAATACACTGCAAAAATGCCAAGAGGCAAAGGTTGCATTACAGTTTCAAATGGGAGGTTTGAGCTCCACAACTCCACCTGCCAAAGAGAAGAAGGGAGGGGCCAAAACAAGAATGTCCAACCTTTGAAAAACAACCCCTCCTTACATTTTATATGGAGAAAAAGAGAGGGAGAAGAGAGGAATTCGAAAACTGCCCCAACCACCTCCAGACTACACTTAACTCATCCCATTATGGCGGTAGGTGAGACCCCCAACAACCCAAAAATGGCAAACTATTTTTTACATTTTTGAATAACTTCTTCTCATCCAATTAAAGATATCCAGTCGTAGTTGGGTAGAGGACGCCGAGAGCTTTCCAAAAGTCCAACTTGCATGAATTCGAGCTCCTGTCAAAAGTTATGGCGATCTGAACATTTCCCGCGTCAGGGTCCGCTTCCAGTCGGGTTCGGGTTTCTCCTTTGCATCTGCATCGGGTTTGGGAGGTGGCTCGACATGTGTTTGATGCTCGTGTTTTCCCGAAACCCGCTTCCGCCGGTATCTCCAAGTTTTCCTTTGTGTCGGGTTCGGGAAGTGGACTCGCATATGCATCGGGTTTGGGAGGTGGCTCGACATGTTTTCGCCCCATGCTTTCCCGACTTGTTTCCCCGACTCCAAGACCCGATTTCCTTGTGTGTCGGGTTTTCCAACCCTTCCGACATGCTTTCCCTGTCGGGTTTTCTAACCCTTTCGACATGCTTTCTTTCCATGCTTTCCCGACTTCGAAACCCGATTTGCCTTTGTGTCGGGTTTTCCAACCCCTCCGACATGCTTTCCCTGTCGGGTTTTCTAACCCTTCCGACATGCTTTCTTTCCATGCTTTCCCGACTTCGAAACCCGATTTGCCTTTGTGTCGGGTTTTCCAACCCCTCCGACATGCTTTCTCCGTTGTGTCAATATTTACCCGGGGAGGGAAAAATATACAACAATTTGGCGACTCAACGGGATTACCTGCCTGCTAGGTAGAAGATCAGTGGCCTTTTAGCAATCCATTGGGCATGGAGTCATAAGCAATAACCTGAAACCAACTTGATCTCTGATCCCGAGCCTGATACCGCAACTCCTTCTCCGAGGGCATGCTTGAATCAGAAAAACCAACCTAGGAGCAACGGTAACTGTGCAAAGCACTTAGGAAAATTGAAACCTAACTACAACAAGACAATGTGCATACGCACTTAGAGGAATTGAAATCTAGGCTAATATTTACAAGGGTAAACCTTTCATTTTCAGTAGCAATGTTTAAGATAGATTCCGTTGACCGGAATCGGGAGTTCTTCTCTGTCCAATGTAGACAATTGGAAGGAATTGCTACTCTTACATCCGGTGACCATGTAGGGGCCACTCCAAATGACATCAAACTTGGAATGCCTTCCCGGTTTTTCCCGATCTGCATCCCATTTCAGAACTAGGTCCCCTTCTTGGAAGGTCCTTGCTGTTGCTTTCTTATCAAACCATATTTTTACTAAGGCCTGATCTTTCTCAATTATTTGAACTGCATGTTCTCTAACTTCTTCCAATTCCATCAACTCTACATACCTGGCTTCCATTGGTTCGAACTCACCAACTCCAACCGCTTCATGAACTCCAATGCAGTAGTTCTAATGATATAGGCACATCGCCTCTTTTCCATGACCAACTTGTAAGGGGAATTACCTGTAGACCTCTTTGGTGTTATTCTCACACCCCACAATGCTGATTTTAGCTTGGTATGCCATGTTCTTTGATTTTCATCCAGAGTCCTCCTGATGATTCTTAGCAAATTTTTGTTCGTGGACTCTGCCTGTCCATTACCCTGTGGGTAATAATTGGAAGAGGTGCTCAAGTAGATTCCATTCTTGATGACCCCATTCTCAAATTGGAACCTATGAATGCCAATGCATTATGTCTCGATATGATAGTGGCCGGCACACCGAACCTGGTCACTATTCCTTCATAAAATTCTAGTATATTAGACTCGTTTGCCTCTTTGAGCGCTACTGCTTCAGTCCACTTGGTGAAATAGTCCATTGCCGTGAGAATCCACTTGTGGCCTTGGCTTGAGTTTGGGTTGATGACCCCGATGAAGTCCAATCCCCATTGCGAAATGGTTGGTCAACCAAAATTGGGTGCAATGGAAGCGCTGCTAGTCTTTCTTTTCCCGTGAAGAGTGCACATTTCTTGCACTTTCTTATCCATGTATAACAGTCACTGAACACTATGGGCCAATAATACCCTACCTTCATTATCTTGAGAGCTATTACTTGTGGGGCAAAATGTCCTCCAGAATCTCCATCGTGAAAATCTTGTAACACCCTCTCAATTTGACCTGTCCCAATGCACCTCAATAAAACTCCATTGATGTCTTTCTTGAACAAAACACTATCAACAAGCACATATGGAATAGCTTGTAATCTGAAGTATCTCCTCTTTGCTTTGCTCATTCCTGGAGGGCATAGTCCTGTCTGTAGGAAGTGTATCATACTCTGAGTCCAACAAGGAGTGGGCACATCATCATTTTCCTGTTCCTGACCATCCTGTAGTACCAAGACAGTCTCCTTTTCATCACCTGCTTCAACTTGTTGACTCAAGGCTAGTTGTTCGCATAGTCCCTTTCCACGTACTAGTTTGGTGACCTTGATCTCGATGTCATATTCCATGACGCGGGTTATCCATCCTGCACGCTTCTCATTCAGATCCTTGTTTAGAAGGAAGTCCTTGACTCCCGCATGAGAGACCAACAATTGGATCTTGTTGTTTGAGACTAGGTGCTTGAATTTCTTTAAGCTCCCGATCACTGCAAGGGCATGCTTTTCAATGAAAGAGTACCTAGCTTCATATTCCTCCAAGCCTTGACTGAAGAAAGCAACTGGTTGTTCTAATCCTTCTTTTTTTTGTTGTACCAAGATTGCGAAATTGTGTCTCCACCGCCAAAGGCATATAGCATGAAGCCCTTGGAGAAGTTTGGATTGATGAGAGTGGGGGCTTGAGATATAGCCTCTTTTATTGCCTCAAAACTTGCCTTGCCTTCATATGTCCACTTAAATGCCATGCTCTTTTTTAACATCAGCGTTATTGGCTTTACGAGAGCTGCAAAGTTTGGAACAAACCTGCAGACAAAATTGATCCTTCCTAAGAAGCTTTGAAGAGCCTTCTTGTGACTTGCAATGGCAATGCTTGAATTGCTTCAACTCTTTCTGGGTCAATCGTCAACCCTTCCTTTGAAACAATATGGCCTAGAAGTTTTCCTCATGAGCCAAGAATATGCATTTTTGGGATTCAATGATACCCCAAAACTTCTACATCTCTGAAATACTTGCCTCAAATGACAGAGGTGATCCGCTACATTTTTTGAGAATACAATGATGTCGTCAAGATATATCAGAACTATTTTATTGATCAACCCCTTAAATGCCATATCCATTGCCCTTTGGAAGGTGGCTCCAGATTTGATAGCCCAAATGGAATCTTCTTGAGGCATAGGTCCCCCATTTGGTGGTGAAAGTCGTCTTGAACTAGTCATCTTCTTTCACCATCACCTGATTATACCCTAGTAGCCATCTAGAGAGAGAATCTCTCTGAACTGATACTACTTGCAATATTTGTTCCATCAAGGAAGCGGGTAATGGTCTTTGAGAGATGCCCTATTGAGGTCTCGGAAGTCCACACATAACTTGATTTCTCCGCTCTTCTTCTTGACCGGAACCAAGTTTGCAACCCAGCTTTGAGTGCTTGATTGGGAATATAATGCTTGCCTCTATTAGCTTGTTTAGCTCTTTCTTCATTAGAGGCTCAATGTGAGGGTTGATCGGTCTCGCTTTTTCCCGATGGGCTTAGCATCCTGATCCAATTCTATGGTATGTTGTGCCAACTTCGGATTGAATCCCTCAAGTCTTCATAGCTCCAAGTGAAGACATCTGGAAATTCTTGGCAAAGCTGTATGAAATCTGATTTCTCCTGCTTAGTGGCCACTTTACCAATTTGAAGTGTTTTGCCTTCCCCAACTAGAATTGGCCCTGAATCTTCTCTCTTGACCTATATGTTAGCCTTTTCCTTACGGAATCGGTCGTTAGGGTTGAAGATAGACTCCAACGTTACTAAACCCTCGGGAAGCTTGTTTGTCCGCACCGCACTACTTGATCCCCATCTTTACTGCTGCCTAGCCTGTCCCGATTTATAGTGAGAATTCAACCTCTTCTTGTAAAAATTGATGATCTGCTGATCGTTCTCAAACACTGCCACCTTGTGTTATTATCTGCACTGCCTCCTCACAATCACGTGAATATGTGGTTGCGTTTTTTCCTTTCGATGTTTTCAACCACATCAAACGTTGCTCCAACTGCTGCAAGCCTATCTGCGGCTTCATTTTTCTTCCTAGGTATGGACATAATGTTGAAAGCTTCGAAATCTTCAATGAGGTCCCATACCCTGTTCTTATAGCTCTTCAGCAGGTCATTCTTTGTAGCATGTTGTCTCCTAACTTGGTTGACGATTAGCTCGCTATCTCCAAACACCTGCAAGTTCTTTATGCCCTTTTTCCTGGCCCAATGAAGTCCATGAATCAATGCCTCGTATTCAGCCGTGTTGTTTGAACAGGAAAATTGGAAACGAAAAGCTGAAAAATATTTGATGTCTTGTGGTGAAATCAACATTGCACCACCTCCAAAGACCTTGTCTCGCTTCTCGAACCATCGAAAAATAATTTCCAAACTTTGTTTTCATCCTTTTGTTCAGCCGAATGATGTCGAATGGGTGAATTTTCTTCTTGTACACAATACACACCCAATTGATTCTTCAATTTCTCAGATGGGTCAAATTCATGACTCTTATTTGCCCATTTATCCAAAGTTAAATCAGAATTCCCTCGACCTTAGTACTGCTTTCTAGATCATTTGAATACTCGTCCCGATCAAAAGCCGAGCAATTTGCATTAATAGGACTTGGTACATGAGGCTCGGTATGGAAATTGGCAATTGGTTCTCGACTGATTGTTGCTTTGCTCCATACCTTGTCCTAAAATCATGTGTGACCAATCTGCAGATAAATATCCACCGATTTTTGCGGTGAAGAAGTCTCTTGATGACAGACACACGCAAAGAGTGGCGGAGGTCAATCACAGACACATCTTCGCAGAATCGTAACATTAGGACATGAATGTAGTGTTAGGTTTAACCCCTCGATGACCCCAATCGTCCCTACTGCTGCTCCATCTAGTTGTACCACTCCTTTCAACACTCGGCTCATACTTCGACCCGGTTGACCGCTTATTTGCTTTCGGCATCACCGAACTGCTTGCCCGAATCTATCATGCGCATTGTGTACCAAGTGGTTCCCAACAACCAATGACACATAGAATGGTGGAGGCTTCAAATTCTTGCTTGTCTGGCCCCCATCATGTTGCAGAGACCGCATTAGTGAGAACTTTCTCATGTCCCCGATTTGACATTTGAGGCGCACTAATTAGCCATTGCAACTTGCAATAAATCTCGTTGCCACTCCGATCGCAAGTGATTCCCACATGGAAATGTTCACATGTGTCTTCTTCATTTGATCGATGATGTTGAAGGGGGATGAATTATCCTTTTGTTGCCCCTTACTTGGCGCAACCTTTTCTCGGAGCTTGAACAGTGCATGTGTTGCTACAACAATACCTTAGGCTGATTTTGCACATTTGGAGTTGTGTTTGGTCTACTGAACCTATGTTGTGTAAGAGTGGGCTGAGAAACAACTGGATTAGAGGGTTGTCTCTCTTCTATGATTCTCTTCTTCGACCGTGTATTGCAGCCACGCTTTGAAAAGGTTGTTGGTTAACTCCACGAAGTCTTTTGTTTGCAATCGCCAACGTGGTTTCTGCTTGGAGGTCCTTCTTGTTGCGCTTTTCGCCGATTCTCGCCCCGGCTTGGTTCTTGAGGAACACCAATGGTCTCGCACTATCAAGGCCTCGATTTAGTGTGCCATTGAAACATCGCCGACTCGATCGGAGTAGATTGCAAGGGTAACACCAATTGTACTCTGTGCCATGTTATTTTGTGTTAGGACCAAGGCTCTTGAGGATGTCGTTGCATTTGGATCATACTTGGTCGGGAAATGGCCTGGCACTGAGGTTGTCCTTGGCTTTGATTTTGATTTGCACTGAGATGGTGGTTTATTTTGTTGGTATGGGGGCTAGCTGGTGTTGCGCTTGAGGCGATACGGTCTAGCACTTTGAGCTTACTTGTCTTTTTCGATAGTCACTAGCTCATTTCCAAGGTTCTCGCAGTATGTTTATAACCTCCTGCAATTCCTTTGAAGTATTTGAAGGAGTTGATGCCTCATTATTGCTTTGATTTCTAGGAGTTGGAATGGGATTCAACTCGGCGCTGATTTAGTTGTAGGATTTCCCATATCCGGATAGAGAGGCATTGGTGGCCTTGGTGCAAGCTTGCCAGCTTGGATCAAACAGTTCTCTGCTTCGATCATTGCCGTGTCATAGGCCCCTGGCAGCGTTGTCCCTCCCATTGATTGAATCATCATGGCTATGTTTGAATTTATAGCCTTTAAGAAATAAAGGAATGCACCTTCGGCATTGGCCTAATGGCCATTGGAATCTGTCCCATGTTCGTTGGAATCAAGTTGAAATCTGTCATTTGTTCGTTAGGAGCCCTTTTGATTGTTGTCAGTTGTTCCAATAAAGACAAATTATCTGCCCTTTCCCCGAATTGGTTACAAAGAGATGAACAAAGTTGGTCCCAATTCGTAATAGACCCTGCTGCTAGCTCCTAAACCATTGTAAGGCCTTACCTTTGAAAGATGAAGCCAACGACTTAACTGCAACATCCATTTCATTTATTTCATGGATTGCACATGCATTAGCAATATCCTGGATGTGATCAATAGGAGTAGTATGATTTTCTCCTGTGAAATAGGGGATATTCTTCAGTGCTGCAACTGGAATTTGATTATGAGCATTTAGGGCAAGTGGACTACTGCCCGTGAAATTGACAAAGGGATTTGGTGGTAGATGTGCCATTATGATTGGCCTAAGAACCCTGGTTGATGCGAGAAAAGGTCTACCAGGTGGAGGCGTAGACAAAGTCCTGTTAGGTGGAGATGGTGATCTTTGTGGTCTTCTTCCTCTCCTCCCTCTTCCTAGTGATAGTTGCAAGTGGAAAAATAGCCCCTCTTCTCGAGTATTAGACCTGGTTCGAATTCTTCTCATGTGCTTGGGAAACTTGTGCTGCTACACCGCTGAATTCTATCCCTTCGGAGTCGCCAGATGTGTTAGAGAACGAGCCTCAAAAGACTAGATTTTGCCAAGTTACACACCAAACTTGACAATATTAAAAATATAATTTAAAACCTTGAAGGACTTCGAGAGGAGACAAACTTCAATTCGAATTTGGGCCTTGTTGTGCTGTGGATCCCCGAAAGGTACAAAGTGGAACTCGTGTCATGCAACGAACTTACAAAACCCGAATTGCCATGTGTCGGAACTTGGGACATGCCCGACACCCTAGAAAACTTGAATGACCGTTGTCGGGAATAGGACCATGTAATGCATCCTCAAAGCCCGAAATGACAGGTTGTGTTCCTTTGATGTTCTCGACCCAAAACCCGAAACACTAAAAACCATGAAATTTTGAAAATCAAAATCTCAAAAAACTAAGAATACCCATTTGAATATTACCCTCAGATCTACCAACTGGTGAAATTTTGACTCGTTTTGAGCAATTTAGGCCCTTGAAAATTGATTTCGAGTTCAGGCTAGGAGGTGCAAAATCTGAAACTTGTAAAAACTGCAATTTTTAGTGCAAATTTCATGAAAACTCCTTCAAATTTTGTGGAATGACCTCTTGGTCCCACCGGGCATGCCAAAATTGTTGGTGGCGAATCGCAGCACCCCTAGGACTCTGCAACGTGATCGGTTGAGACTCTCAGTGCGATTGCACAACATGGAGCTTTTCCCAAGTGTGGGACCTTGCGAAATCGGAAAAGATCTCCGGATGAAGGCCGGTTCCTATTCCTCTGCTCGATGCACAAGTAAAACGCAGAGGGTCTACTCAAAACCTAATCTAACTCACAAGGAGACAAGGTAAGAAAATGCATGAAATAACAACCCTAAACTAACAGAGGTGATGCACCGAGGAATGAAGAACATATGTTTTGCCAATAAACACAAACCATAGAAATGCAATGCAATATCATGCACATATAACCAAATTCGCAGTGAAAGGTCAAGGGGATGCAAAATGAAACACATAGAGGGTTGAGAAACATCCACAATCATGCATTTATTTGCTCCGAAGGTTTGATACAATACACTGCAAAAATGCCAAGAGGCAAAGGTTGCATTATAGTTTCAAATGGGAGGTTTGAGCTCCACAACTCCACCTGCCAAAGAGAAGAAGGGAGGGGCCAAAACAAGAATGTCCAACCTTTGAAAAAAAGCCCCTCCTTACATTTTATATGGAGAAGAAGAGAGGGAGAAGAGAGGAATTCGAAAACTGCCCCAACCACCTCCAGACTGCCTTAACTCATCCCATTATGGCGGTAGGTGAGACCCCCAACAACCCAAAAATGGCGAACTATTTTTTACATTTTTGAATAACTTCTTCTCATCCAATTAAAGATATCCAGTCGTAGTTGGGTAGAGGACGCTGAGAGCTTTCCAAAAAGTCCAACCTTGCATGAATCCGAGCTCCCTGTCAAAAGTTATGGCGATCTGAATATTTCCCGCGTCAGGGTCCGTTTCCAGTCGGGTTCGGGTTTCTCCTTTGCATCTGCATCGGGTTTGGGAGGTGGCTCGACATGTGTTTGATGCTCGTGTTTTCCCGAAACCCGCTTCCGCCGGTATCTCCAAGTTTTCCTTTGTGTCGGGTTCGGGAAGTGGACTCGCATATGCATCGGGTTTGGGAGGTGGCTCAACATGTTTTCGCCCCATGCTTTCCCGACTTGTTTCCCCGACTCCAAGACCCGATTTCCTTGCGTCGGGTTTTCCAACCCTTCCGACATGCTTTCCTGTCGGGTTTTCCAACCCTTCCGACATGCTTTCTTTCCATGCTTTCCCGACTTCAAACCCGATTTGCCTTTGTGTCGGGTTTTCCAACCCTCCGACATGCTTTCCCACTCAGTCGGGTTTTCTAACCCTTCCGACATGCTTTCTTTTCATGCTTTCCCGACTTCAAACCCGATTTGCCTTTGTGTCGGGTTTTCCAACCCTCCGACATGCTTTCTCCGTTGTGTCAATATTTACCCGGGAGGGAAAAATATACAACAAATATTATCAAGAAAAAAAAATTATCGAAAAGAAGAAACCATATGTGGATATGCTATTTTTAATAAAGATTCTTAACAAACATCAATTACAGTAGTTATGTTTGTTCACCGTAGGTGATTTTGACAAATGGATGCTTCTTACCTATAGTTGTTTAATTGAAGGTGTTCACCGATTTAGTTTTTATGCTTACTCGATATTATAATTTCACTATATATTCCTTTCAAAACGAAGACAAAGATGACAATCTATTAAAGTCAATACATGTTGTAATGCTTCAACATTCAATCAATTTTGTTTTTTTACTAGATCAAGATCAAATAATGACCACAAAGATATTGAAGTTGGTAATCTAAGAAAAAAATGGCAGATCCATGTGTACTTTGTTAGATTCTATTTACCTGAAATAAATAGCCAAACATGTTTGTTTCAGAAAAGAAACCGTCAATGCATATTTCAGACTTGGTTAAATTTTTGAACAACCCATTTATGTATATAATTTTTGTGGTAACATATCCGAGAACTATAATTTTTTAAACATTTAGGGAGAGGGGCCAATAGGTGAACAAGGTCCAATAGTTGATATGACTATTGATCACACAATACCCAATAGTTGTCATAGTACTATGTAGTAGTTTTTTTTTGACATAATAATTATGTAGAGTAGCAAATCACATCATGACATGTAAGACCTCTCACCCATGTACAAGTACAAAAAAGTCAATGTTCAACCAATTTCACCCATATTCAAGTATTGGTTTCCACCATGGTTGTAGTGTAACTCAAGTTTAATATTTTAAATCAATTCAAAATATGGGTTTCCCTCCAATTGAACATTCTAAAGAAAAAATATAAGCTAATACAAATCTAAACTTCATATTAGTGAAAAAATTACAATCTCATATGATAAACAATTTATTTTATGGACCCCTTAACTTAGGGTGTACCACTACTAGCCCCTCTCCCCTACCTATTCTTTAAGCTTGCGGACTTTCGCACTTTATTTGTAATTAACTGGAATAAGCTTGACATTTGGTACATAAATCCATTATGTACATTATCTCGAATATCTAATTTGCGGGAACTAAGGGATTATTGATAGAACATTAATTTCATGGATGCTTTGAATCTTAAGATATTAAAAATGTTAGGCTTTAGAAAAAAATGTCCACAATTTTGTTGTTGTTAACTAGTAACCATGTAAATGCACCTTCTATGTGAAAATCATCCGTTGCGTTGAAAAATCTCATAATATGCTATGGTGCATGTTTTCCGTGATCTTGTTTGACCATAAGCAAAAATACATGTTAGATATGTGACGACAAAGTTAAATGTCGGATGCATTTGCATGGACATCCTCATCAATGCAGGAACTACTTTCCAAAGAGCTATGGATTTGGATTTCAAAGATCTTAAGAATAAATGGATGTTAATATACCTTGATGACCTCACAGAGTAATCAAAGAAATGAGGAGACCACTGCACATCTTGAATAGGTTCGATTAGGTGTAGAGCACATGGCATTTCCTTGAATCCCAAGAAATCGGTATTTGGAGTAAAGGAAGGTAAACTCCTAGGACAAATAGTGAACAAGGAAGGAACCAAGATATCGGTGAAAGAGTAGAATTGATTCAAAAGCTCTCTGTACCTACAAGCAAGACATGGGTACATTCTTTCTTTGGTAAAGTGAACTTTCTTCGTCGCTTTGTTCCTGAATTTGTAGAATTGACCAAGCATATCATTGATATGATGAAACATCAAGGGAACTTTGGTTGGAACAAAGAAGGTAATCTTGATTTCAAAATCATCAAGAAGGCCATTGTTCATGCTTCCACACTCAGTAAATTTTGATAAAGATTTCATCATCTAATGTTATGCATTTGAGAACATTTTGTCTCGCTATTTTACTCTAGAAGAATGAAGGAGTTGAATCTCTTATCACTTTTATGAGCCTCCCACTAAAAGACCATGAGCTAAAATACTCACTCGTGGAGAAGCATGCATTACGGTTGTCAAAGCCATTAACAATTTTAGGTTTTATATCTTAAACTCACGTACAATAGTATTTGTTCCTGATATTGTGGTGAAGTCAGTTCTTACTCAACACAAATTTGGATCTAAAAGAGGCAATTGGATTGCCAAGGTTCAAGAATATGATCTCGAGATTCACCCAACCAAGCTTGTAAGAAGGAATGGATTTTTTCAACTTCTTTCTGAAGACAATGCAAATCCAAGTAAAGAAATGGAGCCATAATTACAAAATGATATATTAGATGAAAGAATGCCTACAATACTCTTTGTAAATACCACCTATGAATGGTATTATGACATTGCTTATTTCTTGACATATGGTGACTACCCACCTCGTTTGAATGTGAAACAATAGAAAACTCTAAAGTTATGAGCAAAAAAGTTTGTATTCTAGAACCATGTATTATATAAAAGAGGATTGAATGGTTGTTTCCTACGGTGTGTTGGCAAAGAGAAACATGAAAATTTACTTAAAGCATATCATAACCAAACTTACAAAGTGGTCATTTTTAATCCACAGTCACAGCTCACAAGATCATAAGAGGGAGAGATTATTGTCCTACTTTGTTCTGGGATGCTCAAAAGTGGGTAGCTAAATGAAAATCGTGTCAACAATTTGTTGGTAGACCTTAATTGGTTGCGCTTCCTCTTAGGCCTATGGTTATTGAACACTCATTCCAACAATGGGGTTTGGACTTTGTAGGTTTACTCAATCCACATTCTAGTGTAGGTCATTCATATGTTGTTACTTCTTAAAAATACTTCACTAAAAGGTTCAAGGCCATCTTAGTCAAGCACACAAACACCAAACGGTATGCAACTTCCTCAAGGAGAACATCATAGTTCGCTTTGGTGTTCCTAAAAAATGTTACTTGATAACACTACATATTTCTCTTCCATAGAACTGACTTATTTCTTCTATGAACATGGTATTTCTCTCTCTCATTAATTTGATTATTACCCTCAAGGTAATGGTAAAGAAGAATCTAAAGAATAAGAACATCGTAATAAACATCCGCAAAACTAGTGTATCAAAATCAAAGGAATTGGTACAAGAAGTTATATGATATATTATGGGCAGATCAGATCATGAGAAAGCAATAGGCATGTCGGCATTTCAGTTTTTGTAAGGGATAGAGGCGAAATACCTATATTAGTTGAGCTTCCCACCTTGCAGTTGGTAAAAGCAATAGAAGACAACTAATTATATGACTCCTTGGATAAAAGGATCTTATACCTCAAGAAGCTAAATGAAGAAAGGGTCATGGTAGCCGACCGGATTAGAGAATATCAAATGAGGGTGAAGAATAGTTTTTATTAGAAGACACATGAAACAACATTTCAGATCGGAGACCTTGTCCACTTTCTGGACAAGAGAAGAAAACTAAAAGGTAGCCATGGGAAGTTTGACTCTTTGTGGTTGGGACCATTTAAGATCATACATTTTTATGCTAATAATATATTATACTTGTCTTACTTGGATGAAACACCCTTAGAATTGCCCCGTAGCGGACAATACTTGAAATTATACAAGCAATGAAAGCAAGTTGTCCCCCACTTGTAAAATAGGTGATTTAGGTATATTTTCATCGTGTGGTGTGTTTCCCTTTCTTGTTGTGTGTTTTTAATTTCTTGATCTCTATGTGTTCATCTCATTTCATTCCACATCTCTTTTGAGTTCGTTTTTCCCAATGGATAAGGAACTATTCTTCTTAAGGTTGTGAGATTCTAGTGTTCATTGATCAAATTATGTGGAGATTTTCAAGAACCTTGAGTGGATTCAAGATCCCAACAAATGTTAATTGAATCACATTGAGTTCTCTTCATGTCGTAAGTTTTAGTTTTGTTCATACTCATTTCAAGCTTGTGTAACATCTCAACTCACTGTCATGCCTCCCTATGCCAAAATTGGCGAGTTAACTCAAAACTCAAGGATAATTCATTTTCAAGGTTTATAAATGGTTCCATTGGTGGAGAGGAATGCGAAGTTTCCGCATTTCTTTGTTTACACAAATAAAACCCAAACACCTCCTCCACTTAAGTCACATTTTCAAAGTCAAGTTTCCCCCAAAACCCCAACTTGAAAATAGATAAAGTGCAGCATGAAACTCCATTGAAACCTTTTTTCCTCCTCCCATGGCCATGAAACCAGTTGTGTGCCCTAGTTTTTCCAAAACTTGTTTTGCTCATATCTCATGCTCCCGTGGGAAAAACATATTTGAAATTTTGAGCACACCCTCCTTTGAAGCACGTACAAGATGATGTAAGAAGGAAAGGGTGTAATGGAGTGATTTTTTTCTTCATTCATTTGAAATGTGCTATCATGAAAACCCTTGTTTCACATATTTTCTCCTAAAACTTCAAATGAAGATGACTTGAAAACCCCAAGGCCAAACCTTGTGAAAATTTTCCCATGAATCCTCATCCAAAACTCCTTCATTTTAATTCATTACCCATTTGTTGTAGTGGAGAAACTCATTCCTCATGATTCAACCAGCTTTTGCTTAAATTCCCATTTTCAAAGCTCACTATGTGACTAGGAACGTTTCATCAATTCCCACCATTTCTGATGAGAAATCATCATGAAAATTGAGCATCTATTCCTCTCAAAAATACCTTCCCGACAAATCAAGTCGCATCCAATTTGGATATGTTTTTCTCCTATAATGGCTTAAATAAGATTACATTGGGAAATGTCATTTAAACAATGAATACATATGAATTAAAGGGGGAGACATGTTCCTCTTGTTTATCCGAACTTCATCAACATTCTCAAATCCTCTAATACAAAAAATTCACAATATGAAATTCCATTATTTAGGATACGAACCCATATCGGTCCTAGTATTTGAATATCCAGATATCGTGGACAATAATATTGAACACATGGACTTCAGAGACCTAAAATGGAGGATGAAAGAATGAATCTTCACTATACTAGCTGAAAAAATCTTTCACAAAGGGACTTTACTAAGCCACTAGGTTCCCATTGCCAATCTAAGAAACTGAATTTATTCTCACCTGCGCCTGAAATTATGAAGCAAAAATCCAAACCATAACTACTAATGATGGTTGCATCATTGTCATATTATATCCTTAAGGTATCTCAAAATGCCTATGCATCCCGAGATCCAAGAATGTGGTGATCCTGAGTAGGGAAGATTCTTTGCTTGAATGGAAAAGAAAAGCTTCTTTTCTATAAGGAGTAATGATCAACAACGGGATGAATACAACTCGTAATATTTATCCCTTCCAAAGACTCTCTTCCACTTTGAATTCATTGAGGAAATCTATGACTGCATAGTCATGCTCAGTAGGTTCAAGGCAGAGGCATCAACCAAAGATTTCCACCCGTGGATATCTTAGTTCAACTTGATCACCATCAAGGAACTCAAAAGATTTATTGGAGCAAAATCATCAGTGACAATTTGTATTCGCAGTTGATAAATCTTGAGAGGACAAAGAAGTTCACTATGACTTCTAATTTTGTATATGTCATAAGAACTTTGTAAAAGTGGCCTCGGTCTATCCTCTAAAAGAAATATCCCGAAAGGTACACCGATGTATCAAGCATATCCGCAATTCACTTTAAAGGAATACAAGAGGCATTATACCCGAGTCAATGATGTCTTTGTAATGCCCTTGATTAGGAAAATGGAAGGGTATATCAATCACAAAGTTATCGGCGGAAGCTTGTGAACTCGATCAAAAATTATGGAAGCTATATCACATAGTTCAAAACTTTCTCCTACATCCGTGTTGAGGATTTGATGATGCCCCAATGAAGCTCCCTTGATACCTAAACAATAAGTTAGTTCTCATCGAGCTATGATGACAATTATCTAGAGTACATCTCCAGTGCCATGAAAGAAAGAAGAAAGGGGTGACTTTCCCAAGTCAGCTGGGTATCTACTCTTGTAGGAATTCAAGAGATGCATTTAACATCGAAGCTTCCCTAGGGTCATTCAACCTATATGTCTACTCCACCATGAATTCATATGACAATAAGCAGTATATGGAATCTGAACACAAGTGTCTAAGCTTTTCTCAACCCGAAATGGAGGATTATTGGGAAGATTGTGTCGATGAGATTGAAGTTCATCAATGAGACTTCTCCAAAATGACAATGCAGAAAATGAAAGACTTCCATCTCGAATGGGTCACAGTGGACATAGAGGATTATGCTAGTTAGTTTTTTGAACCAGATATCTGAAGTCCGTTTGATCTACTCCTCTTCCTCTTGTAGACTGGTAAGTTGTCGATCCCATTGACATCCTAACCCATATTGTGACAGTCCTTCAAAGGTAGAAAGGATGGTTTCTTAAGAAGGCACATGAACTCAACTATATGCCTTCACTTTCTTATAGACAATCAAAGAAGTTAGGGAGAAAAGTGTATGTCAGAGATTCGAGAGGCCCCGAGAATGATGACACCCCTCAAATAAGGCAACTCTCCCATCAAATATCTCCAGAGTCTCATACTGAGTCTCCTCACATGAAGTTACCATTGAGAAGGGTTAATCAATGTACTCTCAAACCGAGAGAATTCATCATCTCCCCGCAAGGAATAATTTCAACTCTCTTGAGTCCTCCATGTAATCACCTCATAGGTCCCATATACTCCTAGTGCAATCTCACACAAGTAGTGATCATGAACCCTCTCTAGTTGAGAACCAAGCCCTAATATCCTTTTCTCTTGCAAGTAGTCGACAGCTCAAGCCTCATCTTTATATGTGGGTCATGTTTTCTCATGGGTTCAAGATATCATAAAGAATCGTCAACGTATTGTTGCCAAAGAAAAGGCCCGAGTGGTTGAGATATCTCCCGAGCTTTAGAAACTCACACACACTTCCCGAAGGCCAAAATGACTTCTCAATTCACAACCGATGCTTTAGGGTCTCAGTTCATTGAGTTTTCTTGCCCAAGGGTGGACAAGATGAAGCTGAAATACAAATAGCTGATTACGAGATGACTAGGTACCCTCTTTGAGAGCTAGGTTATGAAGGAGATATTAACAACTTCAAGCAAACAACTACCGTGTTGGTCGCTCGAAGAAGAGAGGGTGAAGTAACTCATGAATAATTGGAAAGTCAAGTACATGCGTTGACCTCATATATTCAAACCATCTTGGACCCTGAGGCTCCTCCTCTCACCCCCTTTGAGTCAATTACTCCCCTGAGTAAAATTGACCTACATGTTGTTCAAGAAGTCCAGACCCTCAGAAAGATGGGAAAGATGATTGAGGGATGGACTGATTCGATCATACAAAAGGGTTGTGAACTTCTTCATGAAGTAATCATAATATACAAGATTGTCGCTTTGTCGACTAAAAAAGTAAAAGATGTTTTCTCTACAGTTAAGAAGGAAGCTGGCCATTAGAACGAGCTTTTGTTGGTCATTCGCGAGATGACCTCTATGGACCCCAAGTAGCTACTTGACAAGAAAGTGTTTTTGAGCCCAAAAGACAATTGTTCCCAAACATGGATCAAAACAATTGAGTCGAAATGAGAGGCCTCACTGAGGCCATTGAAGCTTATCCGTATCACCTGAACCAAAGGTCGAGAGATCAAAGAAGAGGTTAACGATCCCCGAGCACAATGAGATGCCCTTCATTGCACACCGAGTTAATATCATTATATGAACTTCGGGATCATTTTCAAACATTGTGAAAGGAGAACTATTTAACCCACAATCCTATGATGACAAACTCATGACAATTTAGCTTAGATACGAGGAGCCATTTCTGACGTAATTCAAAAGACCCCAAAATGGCTCAAGTTTTGCAAGATAATTCAAGGGGCGGTGATCACCGACTTGATATTAGTTTTTCCAAAAGCAACTTAAGTGATTTCTAATTCTTTGTTGGGAAAACACTTTTTCCAAAAAGTAACTTAAGTGACTTCCTTTCCACTTTTGAAAAATACTTTTCTTAAAATAAGGAAAAGTGTCTTATTCTAGAAAGGAATATGGGCAGTCATGTAGGAATACAAAAGGTCATTTGTCTTGGGCTACATATTGGAGCCTTTTCTCTATCTGCAAATCAATTGTTGCTTTATCTATAACATACTGTAATTCTTCCATTCCCACCTAGTATTTTCCTCCATTCTCCCTCTTTCACTCAATGGATGTATGCCAATTTTGTACCTATTGATAATAGAATGAACATCAACATGTGAAATGTGTGTCAATCTCTATTTTTGTTTAATGTTCTTTATATAAATTGCATATGTTTGACTATCTTCTAATTGAACCGGAAAGCTCTCTAGATCAGTAGTTAGTGAAAACAGGTCAGCTCACTAATATGATTCCCCTCCTCGCTCTTCTCCCCCTCTCTCTCTCTCTCTCACACACACGAGATTGTTGTAGCCACAACAAGGGTTTTTCCACACATTCCCAGCCTATGACCACTCTAAGATATAGTTTAGTGTATAGTTTTTCCAACTTCCAATAAATAGAAGCCACCCCATCTTGAAGTGGCAGACTTAGTCCTGGAGCGTTGGCGAAATCCTCATTTTGTCTTTGACAAAAAAATTCACCAACACAATGAAATGTCTAAAAGTTCGGTTATCATTTCTTGGTGTTATGCATCCTCAAGGTGCTTGCATTATGATAAAATAGGCAAAGTATAGGAGCCCATCATCATTCTTCACATTGATTTCATCCTCGATACTTTGTTATCAAACCAATAAATATCCAAAATTGCTTATTCTTGTCAATGGTTTCCAAGATAAAAATATTTTTACACTAAGAATGGAAGTTCCCTTCGCAAGGTCTCCTAGAACTATAAGACATGCCTTTACTCACACCGGGCATTGCAAACATATACATCCGATTCCA